>CM075860.1:44383803-44456303 GCA_037975125.1 Latrodectus hesperus
AGTATACGTTTGTTCTCAGCATAAAATCTACGAAATACACTTTTAGATGTACCTATATTTTCTTTTTAAAACACTATATGTGGCTATGTTTATAGCGAAAATTTGCATAATTTTTAAGACTTTTTGAATGGAAGATATTACAAGCCAAATTATAATAAAGTTGTTAGATGATTCATTCATCCAACATATGGTTTACAAATTTTGCTTTATACACTTTTGCTTGAGAAATAGACTCGTATTATATTCATACATTAAGCGTAACATGTTCGAAAATCGTAGGAAAGCATTGTATTTAGTGAACACGTAATGAATTGATTTCAACATCGCGTAATGAATAGGCTGTTCTATCATCATCCTATTCCATTTTAAGATGATTTTTAATAGATAAAGAACTGTATACACATGTAACAAATGAGTAGTTTGGAAAATTCCCGAGCACTCACTATGTGCATGAAAAAACACAACATTCCTCTTCTGTCTTTCCATTGTGTCTAGTATCGAATTCAGGACATTTACTCTAAGGAACCTACCTTTAGGATTTAAAAATTGATTTAGAAATATTAAATAATTTTCTATGTTCTAGAAAAAATTATATAATCAGTTTTAGAATATTAGAAATAAGTCTGTTATATTCCAAAAAACGATGACTTAACGCACATAAATTCGAAATCATTCACTTTCCGATCAATAAAATCTGTGCATCGATAATAAGCCAATTACCTTACATCTTTCCAAAAACTCAATCGTTACAAATTGCCTGCTTTTTTCCCTGACTTTCAAAATTGGGGAATTTAACAGACTTCGCTAATGAGGCTACTTGAAAAAGAAGACGCTGTTCTTTCTCCTTATATATATATCCTCAAACTATATTTAATATCTTAAAAAATAAATATTGTATTCCGATTCTTATATTCCTTAACGCAAAGACCCTTACGCAAATTTATTTTAGTATTTCTTTTTTAGTTATGAAATAAAAATTATTATTTTGATACATTCTTAAAACTTTAAAATACATGTTTTAGAGAACGTAAGAATAATTTTACTGCAGAGAACTTTTTGAATAAAAAACTAAAATTAGTATATCACATTAAATGAGATGCTTGAGACAATTTTCACAAACAATAGCATTTTAGTTTTCCTGCAAATTACGGGAATGGATCAAATAAGGGTTACAAACAGCAGCTTTTAAAAATTAGCTGTGTAGGAGGAAATGGTTGTGTTGTTACTTATGACATTTGGACACGTCAATCTCGCTTTGCCGTTGGCTGTGCGAATTTATGTCAGTAGGGCGAGTCTTTCATTTAACCAGAGCACCACGAAAGTAAAGGTACGACTTTGCTCTAGACTCCTTCGATAGAGGGCACCGCCAGAGGTCTCACTCCTTCAATTTCGATATTGATCTGGAGGGGGAGGAAATTTTCTTTAGACCTTTACACCCATGGTAACTGCTCAACGATCGACAACAGAACTTTCGATTCCATAGATTCAATGAGCATGTATATCACATGTACTCGGTGGGTCTTTCTCGGCATTTAGAATCGAACCTTGCATTTCCGGACGGAAGGCTGGTGCCCTAACCACTAAGCTACCATGATCCACTATGTAATTATAATTGTTCTTAGTGACATATCAGAAGTAGTTCGCATCTTTTCAATCAATGCGTTTTTTTATCTTTCACATGTGACCAATTTTTTTTTACAGCTCTGAAACCTCTTCTTCCTATAGTTCTTAAAAATAAGTTTTTTAAAAATGTCTTTAGACCTTTTTTGCCATATTGCATTTTAATATACATGGCACATGATCACTCTCTGTATATATATATATATATATATATATATATATATATATATATATATATATATATATATATATATACTTAAAAGATTTTAATAGGATTTCTTTTATAAAATCATGTTACGCGAAAGACTTTCACATAAATATCGCTTAAAATTGCATTAAGATAGATAAATAAGGATATATTATTTTATGTGTGTACAAATTTTCCTTATCATAGTAATTTTACTAAAACAAATAAATATTTTTAGATAAAAAATTAATTATAAAAAATAATAAAAAATTAATTATTATGAAGATTTCAGGAACAATAGAAAATATTAGTTTTGTAAAATAGATGTTTAAAAATTTTAAATATTTAAGAAAAAGGGAAGGCTTATATATATATATATATATATATATATATATATATATATATATATATATATATATATATATATATATATATATACTTAAAAGATTTTAATAGGATTTCTTTTATAAAATCATGTTACGCGAAAGACTTTCACATAAATATCGCTTAAAATTGCATTAAGATAGATAAATAAGGATATATTATTTTATGTGTGTACAAATTTTCCTTATCATAGTAATTTTACTAAAACAAATAAATATTTTTAGATAAAAAATTAATTATAAAAAATAATAAAAAATTAATTATTATGAAGATTTCAGGAACAATAGAAAATATTAGTTTTGTAAAATAGATGTTTAAAAATTTTAAATATTTAAGAAAAAGGGAAGGCTTATATATATATATATATATATATATATATATATATATATATATATATATATATACTTAAAAGATTTTAATAGGATTTCTTTTATAAAATCATGTTACGCGAAAGACTTTCACATAAATATCGCTTAAAATTGCATTAAGATAGATAAATAAGGATATATTATTTTATGTGTGTACAAATTTTCCTTATCATAGTAATTTTACTAAAACAAATAAATATTTTTAGATAAAAAATTAATTATAAAAAATAATAAAAAATTAATTATTATGAAGATTTCAGGAACAATAGAAAATATTAGTTTTGTAAAATAGATGTTTAAAAATTTTAAATATTTAAGAAAAAGGGAAGGCTATATATATATATATATATATATATATATATATATATATATATATATATATATATATATATATATATATATATATATATATACTTAAAAGATTTTAATAGGATTTCTTTTATAAAATCATGTTACGCGAAAGACTTTCACATAAATATCGCTTAAAATTGCATTAAGATAGATAAATAAGGATATATTATTTTATGTGTGTACAAATTTTCCTTATCATAGTAATTTTACTAAAACAAATAAATATTTTTAGATAAAAAATTAATTATAAAAAATAATAAAAAATTAATTATTATGAAGATTTCAGGAACAATAGAAAATATTAGTTTTGTAAAATAGATGTTTAAAAATTTTAAATATTTAAGAAAAAGGGAAGGCTTATATATATATATATATATATATATATATATATATATATATATATATATATATATATATATATATATATATATATATATATACTTAAAAGATTTTAATAGGATTTCTTTTATAAAATCATGTTACGCGAAAGACTTTCACATAAATATCGCTTAAAATTGCATTAAGATAGATAAATAAGGATATATTATTTTATGTGTGTACAAATTTTCCTTATCATAGTAATTTTACTAAAACAAATAAATATTTTTAGATAAAAAATTAATTATAAAAAATAATAAAAAATTAATTATTATGAAGATTTCAGGAACAATAGAAAATATTAGTTTTGTAAAATAGATGTTTAAAAATTTTAAATATTTAAGAAAAAGGGAAGGCTTATATATATATATATATATATATATATATATATATATATATATATATATATATATATATATATATATATATATATATACTTAAAAGATTTTAATAGGATTTCTTTTATAAAATCATGTTACGCGAAAGACTTTCACATAAATATCGCTTAAAATTGCATTAAGATAGATAAATAAGGATATATTATTTTATGTGTGTACAAATTTTCCTTATCATAGTAATTTTACTAAAACAAATAAATATTTTTAGATAAAAAATTAATTATAAAAAATAATAAAAAATTAATTATTATGAAGATTTCAGGAACAATAGAAAATATTAGTTTTGTAAAATAGATGTTTAAAAATTTTAAATATTTAAGAAAAAGGGAAGGCTTATATATATATATATATATATATATATATATATATATATATATATATATATATATATATATATATATATATATATATATATATATATATACTTAAAAGATTTTAATAGGATTTCTTTTATAAAATCATGTTACGCGAAAGACTTTCACATAAATATCGCTTAAAATTGCATTAAGATAGATAAATAAGGATATATTATTTTATGTGTGTACAAATTTTCCTTATCATAGTAATTTTACTAAAACAAATAAATATTTTTAGATAAAAAATTAATTATAAAAAATAATAAAAAATTAATTATTATGAAGATTTCAGGAACAATAGAAAATATTAGTTTTGTAAAATAGATGTTTAAAAATTTTAAATATTTAAGAAAAAGGGAAGGCTTATATATATATATATATATATATATATATATATATATATATATATATATATATATATATATATATATATATATATATATACTTAAAAGATTTTAATAGGATTTCTTTTATAAAATCATGTTACGCGAAAGACTTTCACATAAATATCGCTTAAAATTGCATTAAGATAGATAAATAAGGATATATTATTTTATGTGTGTACAAATTTTCCTTATCATAGTAATTTTACTAAAACAAATAAATATTTTTAGATAAAAAATTAATTATAAAAAATAATAAAAAATTAATTATTATGAAGATTTCAGGAACAATAGAAAATATTAGTTTTGTAAAATAGATGTTTAAAAATTTTAAATATTTAAGAAAAAGGGAAGGCTATATATATATATATATATATATATATATATATATATATATATATATATATATATATATATATATATATATATATATATATATACTTAAAAGATTTTAATAGGATTTCTTTTATAAAATCATGTTACGCGAAAGACTTTCACATAAATATCGCTTAAAATTGCATTAAGATAGATAAATAAGGATATATTATTTTATGTGTGTACAAATTTTCCTTATCATAGTAATTTTACTAAAACAAATAAATATTTTTAGATAAAAAATTAATTATAAAAAATAATAAAAAATTAATTATTATGAAGATTTCAGGAACAATAGAAAATATTAGTTTTGTAAAATAGATGTTTAAAAATTTTAAATATTTAAGAAAAAGGGAAGGCTTATATATATATATATATATATATATATATATATATATATATATATATATATATATATATATATATATATATATATATATATATACTTAAAAGATTTTAATAGGATTTCTTTTATAAAATCATGTTACGCGAAAGACTTTCACATAAATATCGCTTAAAATTGCATTAAGATAGATAAATAAGGATATATTATTTTATGTGTGTACAAATTTTCCTTATCATAGTAATTTTACTAAAACAAATAAATATTTTTAGATAAAAAATTAATTATAAAAAATAATAAAAAATTAATTATTATGAAGATTTCAGGAACAATAGAAAATATTAGTTTTGTAAAATAGATGTTTAAAAATTTTAAATATTTAAGAAAAAGGGAAGGCTTATATATATATATATATATATATATATATATATATATATATATATATATATATATATATATACTTAAAAGATTTTAATAGGATTTCTTTTATAAAATCATGTTACGCGAAAGACTTTCACATAAATATCGCTTAAAATTGCATTAAGATAGATAAATAAGGATATATTATTTTATGTGTGTACAAATTTTCCTTATCATAGTAATTTTACTAAAACAAATAAATATTTTTAGATAAAAAATTAATTATAAAAAATAATAAAAAATTAATTATTATGAAGATTTCAGGAACAATAGAAAATATTAGTTTTGTAAAATAGATGTTTAAAAATTTTAAATATTTAAGAAAAAGGGAAGGCTTATATATATATATATATATATATATATATATATATATATATATATATATATATATATATATATATATATATATATACTTAAAAGATTTTAATAGGATTTCTTTTATAAAATCATGTTACGCGAAAGACTTTCACATAAATATCGCTTAAAATTGCATTAAGATAGATAAATAAGGATATATTATTTTATGTGTGTACAAATTTTCCTTATCATAGTAATTTTACTAAAACAAATAAATATTTTTAGATAAAAAATTAATTATAAAAAATAATAAAAAATTAATTATTATGAAGATTTCAGGAACAATAGAAAATATTAGTTTTGTAAAATAGATGTTTAAAAATTTTAAATATTTAAGAAAAAGGGAAGGCTTATATATATATATATATATATATATATATATATATATATATATATATATATATATATATATATATATAATTTATATAAGATTAATAGATTTTTTGGTATTATATTGAAAACGAATTAAAAATTCTCATTCTTATTATAATTGATTAAGCATTATAAATAGCACAATTTTTATAAGTTCTAAATTATAAATTTTTTTAAATATGAAATTACGGATCTCTAAGAAATGGCTTATTATTAATTAGCAATAAATAAAAAAATAAAATAAATGAATATGAATAATTTTAATTAACACATATTATGAAATAATTAAATTTAAGTGCTTTCTCTAAATTACATTTTGAGAATAATAGGATTTAAATAAAGTAAATTTGGAATTACATTCTTTTTGAGTTAATTTTATATCGTTAGTTTTTGACATATAAAACGTTCGCATTAAATTTAATAATAATTGAGTTTTAAGGTATTAAAACTTTTTTTTGAATTTTTGTAAAATAGTAAAGTAACACTTTTTATTGCAATAGATTTGTTAAATTGAGTTCTTTCAAAGATCAAATAACTTTTCACATAATTTGAGAAAATGGTCTGATGAAAAAATTTCTTTTAGGATTACTTTGTAATCAAAATAATATTGCGAAATACTGAAAATTAAAATAGAAGAAGATTTTACGATTAAATAAATTTTGTTATGAAATTATTAACTATGTTACGCGTGAGTTAGTATCAATTATAAAGTATTAAATTTTCTTATTCTTTTAAAATAATTTACTTTGTTTATTAAATTGGTTTATATATAGTTCTTGATTGCCTCTTTAGTTCCTAAATAGTTTCAATATTTGAAGAAAAAAATAATTAGTTTATTTTGAAATAATAATTCTGGAGAAAATTATTTGTCTTCTGAATTAAAAACAGATATAATTTTGGTCGATAGAAGGTGGCGTATGTGAACCAATTCGAAAATTTCATAAATTTTTTTTTATTTCCCTGCATGCAAGTATTTACGTGGGTGACAAATTTATAAATCGTACATTATGAACCTTCATCTAATTTTTGTGTCATCATATTCATACTTCTGCATAACAATCCTACTTTCTGGTCAAAATGGGAACTGCATGGGTAGAGCTCGGTCTTCAGTATAACAGTTTATTGGTTCGATTACCACATCGAATGTGGATATTTGTAATTGTTCGGAATTCATTTTATAAACTATAGGTCCCAGTCTGCTAACCAGTCCTTTTAAGTAAAAAAAGAAAACAAAATGCCCGTTTACCGATAAACCAAACCACAACCCAAGTTTCTTGCTATAAACAAAACTCAGAAATTGCTCTAAATATATAAGAGAGCAAAATAATTCCAAGCAACTTAGATTTGGAATACATTATTTATTGCATTTCAAAATGTGTCTTTTTTAATCTTCTTTAATGTCTATTTTAATGTCTTCTTTAATATCTAAAACTTCCTTAATGTCTATTTAACATTTAAGGAGTTAGCATAATTTCGTGTTATGAATTAAAATTTGTTTTTGTGACGAATAAAAGGTCATTTTTTATCGCACTGGATCATAAAAATTTATATTATTAAGGTAGTTGAGGAGAGATAGTATTGCAATTATTTTAAAAATATGACATTTAATATTTTTTAATTCAGTAAATAATTTTGAAAGTAACTTATACATGTATATTTATTTTGAATCATGATAATAAATTATTTAATCATACAATAACCGAAAATAAAATGAAAAAAAAATTAGTATTGAACTGATTTTTTGGACAAAAGTGAAGAGGTTTTCATTTTTAACAAAAATAAAGATTTTCGTGTACATTTGTATAAAAATTATACGATTCTAAGAAAAAATATTTGCCTATGAAATACAAGTTTTTTCATTTAGAATACATGGTTTCACATTTATTAATATCATAACATTATCAATCAAAAAAGTTTCAAATTCCCTGAAAATATTCCTCTAGAAAACCAATTCTTACATTTCAAAAGCTTGTTTATTTTAGAAATATGTATATGATATGATATTATGTAATGACAGCAAATATATAAATCTAGAAATTTTATGCTTTAATATCACGGAATATATTGTTTCTCATCATGGTACCTGGTCTTTACGCAAGATATCAATTTTCGAGATTATATGCATATTTTTGTCGCAATTTCATTATAAAAATTTTATTTTTTGTAGACATGTTTATAATAATAAACAGGCTGTAGTAGCTTGCGGAGTAAAGATATCGATCTCATGTTCGTAAGGTAACGGGTTCGGTACTGAATTCGTTTAAAAAGCAATGTTTTAAGAGTGCACCTATGCATATTAAACCGAACTGGCAGCCGAATGGTTAGCGCTCTTGCCTAAGGTTCAACAGTTCGAGGGCTCGAATCCCACTTTGGGTATGGATGTTTGTAGTGCTTCGGAATCCTCTTTAAACCGTAGGTCTCGGTCTAATCAGCCCTCGTTTGCAAAAAATGACCATTGAGCGAAAAACTAACTAACTATGCACATTAAATTTTCACAGCATATAATACTATTTCACTGGTGCGTTGGGTAAATTTGAGGAGCTTGAACATTCGCGTATGCTGAACTTATCTTTTAATCATAATTAAATGTTGTAAGTTGTTGGCGATATTGGACGTTAAACATAAGAAGTTGTTAACTAAAGTAACAAACTAACTATTTGTAAGAACATGATAAATTGTGGGAAAATACATAATTTTTGCATCAGGAAGGTAGCAGGTTCAATATTTGATACAGCTATAGAAATATGATGCTGAGAAGATCAGTTTTCCTTGAAAGTTCCATAGATATCCTATGTTTCACTACCGATGTGGCTTGGTGTGGAAAAGATAGAGCCACCTCAGATGTTGATTTCGTCTTTTGAGGATTGTTCCCTGTCACGAAGTGGTTGACTGTGTTAAGTGGTTTTGATTAGTAAAAATAGTTATTAGGAAAATAAACTATTATAAGTTATGCAGGAGTCTGGTTGTATTCTGGGCTGGTGAATTGAATGGTCACCAGAGCAGATGGTCAGGTTGGAAAAGGTGTCGTTCTCTTGACCAGGTGACCAGGAGGTGATAAGTTCTATACCCGACACAACCGAAGGTCTGTTCTGCTCATTAATAGGGACTGTGGCAAGTAAAGTGTGTCATCCTTCTTGGTGTGGCTTCTTCTAATGTCCTTCTAGGTATGTGAGGGATGGAGGGAAAAATGCCAGCTCAAGTGTTGACCTCGTCACTTGAGCATGGTTCAAAATTACGAGGCGATTGTCTGATTTAACATCTTTTCAACCGACAGAAGCAGATAACTGAAACCTACAGGAAACAATACAAAATAAATAAATAATGCGTAAATTAAGTTATACTAATTCCCTGGCGCTTCATGGCTGAGTGGTCAAAGTATCACTCCGCTAATCTCTTGAGAGCGTAGGAGTGTGGGTTCGATTCCCACCGTGGCCCTGGATGTTTTCTTCGTTATTCTTCTGTGGTTGTACATCTATCATTGTGCTATTTGTCCTATTATCGACGAAGACTTACAAGCGGATCTCAAGAATCAAGCATACAAGTCTGAATATATATAATGTAATAAATAAAAACTAATTTCCGAGATGATTTTAAATCCAATAAATTACAATACTTTTATAAATCAGTTTTATAAATATTCTTTCTTTCTAAGTAAAGTTTCTTTTTGTTATATGTCTACTAAATGAAATGAATCAGTTATTACGAATTACATTATTGTTATTTGTAATTAAGAATTTGTTATTTGTAATTATGAAGATAGATAAATAACTAAAAATATTTGTTATTATTTTTTTGGCTTACTATTTCCCATCGGAAAATACAGCATCTGTTTATTGTGAGCAAGTTTATTTCAGACTCCATGGCTTTAAGTAAATATTTAACAAACCATTGGTCGTAAAATGTCTTAGCTAAGACAATCCGTTTTACTTTATAGTTCACACTGTTAATACCTTTTGTATTTTATTTTCTCCGACAATTTTATTTTTTTATCGCTGTCAGATGCATAGTCCAACAGGTAAAGCTTTTCGCTTCGTCCGGAGTGTTAAGCATTTCCTTATTTTTCTTTTCGGAAGCAACCTTAAATTTCATAAGCATTGATTGTTTCCAGACTTCTTGGAAATCTGTGATGCAGTGGTTACCATGGTAACTGCACGTTAGTCGTCGCGATTTAAATAACATCTGAGAAAATATTTGCTTGCCGCTTACATTGAAAGGAGAAGGGTTTGTTTTTATTTATCAAGTAATAACACACAGGCGTGTAAAGAAAGTCGAAAACAAATTGATAGAGAGAAATTTCACTGCAACATTTAATTCAACTACGAAAAAAGTTTTGTAATTTTTTTTTCTACAAATGAGATCTTAAACTCATTCGTAGGAACAGGTAAATTAAATTTACTCTTTCGGAAAATTTATATTTGTTATCCAACATGTGTTTTGCGACAATTTTTTTTTCATTTGTATAACTGAAAATTAGATGTTGAAATATAATTAAAATTTTTGAGGGAAATTTTGCGAATTGCTTTGATCATTCAAACAAATTAGCCGCTTTTTCTAAGTTTTTACAATGAGATTTAAATTGGATAATCTATTTTTTGGATCGTGGAGGAAAATTATTTTAATGTTTGAATGAATACGTAAGTATATTAAAAACTTTAATTAAATATTTTCGTTTCGCAAAGGAAAAGTCACCGCAAGCGAGTTTGGTAACTTTCATTAACAATACCGTCAATGATACAAATTAGATATCTTTGATAAATTCTCAATTAATAGAAGTTTCCGTTCCGTTTTCGTTACCGTTCATCAAAAAATAAACAACTTTGCTTTCAATCTTTTTGCAGCTACGGCCGAAGACTGAGCGTTCCTGAATCATTAGCTGTTGATCCTGGGTTCACATTCCACTTTGGGCATGGATGTTCCTTTGTTTTTTTATGCGTCTTTTCTGCTGAGATTGTGAACGAATGAGGCCTAATCATGTTTTGATTTGTTTGTTTACCCCTTAGCGGCCATTTTCTTGTATACGAGGTCTAATTATATCAGAACTTACACTTTAAAATGGATTCCGAACCCCTTCAAATATCCACGCGGTCTGATTCGAACCCATGAGCTATTGAATCAAAAGCCAGAGCACTAACATTTAGGTTGACAACTCGGAGGAGCGTGTCTTGTTGTTGTTACTTGTGACACTTTGACAAGCCAAGCTCGCTATGCAAATTTAAGTCGATTGGGAGCGTCTTCCGTTTTAATCAGAGCACCATGAAGGTACGACTTTGCTCTACACACATGCCATAAGTACCCGTTTATAGGGTAGGCAACCATTCACTCAACATTCAAACAAGGAAAGGAAAAGACAGGATAGATAGAGAGAGAAAGTACGTCCATGCCTGAACCGGGATTCGAACCCAGGACCTCCTTATCCGCAGTCAGGCACGCTGACCACTAGACAAGTTGGGGGGCGGAGCGTGTCTTGTATATTCCATAGAAAATACAATTCTTTAGCTTCCTTCAAAGCAATAAAACAATAAATGTCTTAGTTTCCAGTTACTATTTTTATTCAATAAAGTGCTATTTTTTTAAATTTTATTCTGTTTAATCTCATTAAAAATTTATTCCTGTTACATTAAAAAACAATAGTCAACAGAGAGAGAAAGTAGTTAAAACTATATTAATTTGTATTAATCTTACGAAGCAGATCTTCCATTTTCATTTCAAGTTATCTTTTCAAATAAATCTTGGCGTCGTTTTATTTCATTTTCAGTTAAAGAAGCATCATTTCCAGACTTGCCCGAGGGAGGTATACAGTGATTACATTTCCATAAAAGAACGCTGTTTGATACCAAAACTCATTTTACCTTTACACGCGCCCAAAGGAAGAAAGGGACTTAAACGGAGAACCGTGTCTGATAATTCGTGAAAGCAAATCGGAGATGGTCTATTCAATTTGCTGCACAATAGGAGCGAACAAACGAGAGGGTGGAGCGGGGGAGAGGAGAGCGGGAAGGTATTCATGTGTCAGACCTGGGGTGTGGGGGTGGAGAAGCGCTCTCAGCCTTTGTAGACACTTACCGCTCTGAGTTCGGCAGCACCACCCTCCAGTTGACGAGTGGAACACCTGAGTGCACGACAGACAATAGGTACAAACGTCATTATGTTGCTATAAAATGAAATGACTGTCATTATGTGTAAGTTCAGATTGGGAAATGAAGTTTGATGTCTGCACCAGATTTAATGTGATTATCCGAGCTTCTTATTTCTGATATACAATATTTTAATAAATTTATGATCATTTTTAACTGTTTATCTAAATATATATTATAAAGCAATGAAATAAGATTCAATAATAAAACTGTTAAATGCATTATATGAATAATTTAACTGTCATGATGAATTAATAAATTTGAATTCATGATGAATTAATAAGGGGATTAAATATTAAGGTGTCTTATTAAGAATTTCATGTAAGCCCCTGTCTTGAGGGATAACTTTCTAACTACTTATTTTTTAACTATATTAAACTATAAAAATTTTCATAAATTTAAATCTCTGTTGTAGTCATAGGCAATTCAACATAATTTTGGATAAAAGTTATTCATTTTAACTTTTCCATCATTAAAAAAATAATTTTCTTAATTTTCTTTTTCTTTTTAATTAATTTTAAATAGTTTTAAGTTTTAATAATTTATAATAAATAAATACGTGCATTAAATACAAATTTCAACTGGGTGAGTATGGGGACGAGTTTTAAGTTCTTTTAATACACGAAAATATTTCGAAAAGAGTTTAATAATTTGTAATGGAAATAGACAGTTAAAAAAACTAAAGACTTTTTTCTTCAGCATCCATACAACATGACGCCTTACGGAGAATGTGTTAGTTGTTGTTGTTGTTACTAATTCCAGATGGTCCAATTCCAGTACTAGACCAACTCCACAAGTCCATATACAGCTAGGAAATACAAAAACATAAGGGGCTTTGAAAAAGCCACTTCCAAGTCAAAATTCAAGCAGCTCAAGATTTTCTCAGGCGATGCCTGTTCAGGTTTACATTTTGTGCACACAGACTAAAAGTCTTTTGACCCTGCACATATTTGAGGCTTCTTAGGTGATCACTGGTGATGTGTTAGTTTTTCACTTAATGATCATTTTATGCTCACTAGCACTTATTCGGTTGAGATCTACCGTTTAAATTGGTTTCGGAACCATTCATCATCCAAAATATTTCTGTGATCTTCATGATAAAATAGTGATCAACCAATAAAATTCTTGAAATATTTCTTGCTTAAGAATAGCATAAACTCAAAGAAATTGCAGTTTTCATGTTCTTTTCATAGCAATTCAATAATCAAATCATTCTTTGTAGAAAGAATTTCTTTCTTTTAAGACCATCCGTCTTTCTGATTGTATCCAGTGTTGAATAAATGATAATTTTTATTAAGATCTACAAATAAACAAAGTTTACCTTTTTTAAACTCATTTTGGTTTTTATCGGAAATTTCTTTTTAAAAGTTTATTTTCAACTTATTCTTAAAAGATTGGATTAGTGAATTGGACGTAAGATTGCTATGTGTTTTTGAATTTTCATCATGATTAAGCAAGAGTTTCTGTGATCAAGAATGCAAATACCTTGATTCAACAATCAAAAGGCCTTGATTCAACAATCAAAATCATCCAATTATTCTCAACAATATTATTTGAGTAGTGGAAATACTAAACTCTTATCGTAAATAACTTTGTTTTTTTTGCAAAATTAATTTAGTTCGTTCAAGATCTTTCAATATTTATCTGTCCTTATTTGAAAATCTTTGTTGTTGTTGGATTATCCTCTTTAAAGATTTGACATTGTTCAGATCAACTCCAATAAATTGTTGACGGCTAAAATGTCAATGACTAGTAGGGAATTTGAGGAAAGTCCGAAGCAATCCAGAATATGTTTCGGTGAGGTTTAACGGTCACAGCAATTTTTACAAGTGGGATAATTTTTTGTACCACGTTCAAACGATGAACATTTCAGGTGTCCACTTGAAAACAGACCAAGGCAGTTTGAGATTTTCTGTCACATTTTGTTTCCAAAGGAGTTCTAGGAGATGTTCCAGAGTACCATTGGTGTGTTGGCCATCATGCTCTCGGGTGATCATTTTCAATTTCATCAGAATAGATAAACTTGTTTCATCATTTATAGAGGTTTGGATTGGTCTGTTTGTCGCTCAACGGTCACTTTATGCACACGAGGGCTAATTAGAGCGGGACCTATGGTTTAAAGTGGATTCCGAACCACTACAAACATCCATGCCCAAGGTGGGATTCGAACCCACGAATTGTTGAACCGAAGGTAAGAGCGCTAACCATTCGGCTGCCAGCTCGGCTCATTTATAGAGGACTGGTCACTGAGATGTTGCAGTGCACTCTGGCTGTCCGACAAAATCCATAGTTCTACAAAATCCTAGTTGCTGGAAATGATAGCGGCCAGTCCTACCTTAATCACTATTAACTCACTTCTGAAGACTGAACAAGTGTCAGGGTTGCGTTGCTTTAGCATGATTTCTGACTGAAGGGTTCTAATATAGACTCCGCTCCCAGTACGGTCTTTTGTATGACTACCATCGGTATACATTTGCACTGCATCGTAGGGAATGCAATTAGTAATTTCTGGTGCTAATTGTCTAAGACGATCTCCGACGTGAGTTTGCTTGTTTGCAGTGGAATTCAGATCAAAGTCGAAGATGACTCTTGGCATTCCCTCTGAAAGATCAAAACAAGATCTTAAAGATTGAGGTTTAACCTCGCGAGAAAGTAGGTTTTGAGATTCTGCCAGGCTAAAAGGGGTTAATTTCTTAAATCTTTGATTATTGTGCCAATTCAAATGATGATAGTGTCATAGGTACGATACTTGGGCCATAAATACGATCACTTGGGCCATAGATACGATGATTCGGGCCATAGATACGATGATTTGGACCATAGATACGATGATTCGGGCCATAGATACGATGATTCGGGCCATAGATACCATGATTTGGGCCATAGCTATAGGTTTTGTTAAAATATTTAACTAAATTAGCTCTTCTATGAATGTGAAATGGTTGTAAGTTGGTCTCGCATAAAGCAATAACAGATGGGCAGCTATTTTTTAATCTTAAGATGATACGAGCGGCACTTAGTTGTACTCGTTCTAATTTCAGGAGATTCATTTCAGATGCGCCGGAACAAATCGGATAACCATACTCAAGAATAGGTTTCATAAGTGAAATATATGTGGTTCTGAGAGAGTTTGCATCAGCACCCCGATCTCTACCAGTCTGATATTTGAGAATGTTAAGGCGCTTACGAGCCTTCGAAACTAGATGGTCGATATGCTTGTTACAGTTGAATTCAGGGTCGAGAATAAAACCGATGTATTTAAGATGTTTTTTATAAGTGAAAGGCTGGGAATGGAAAAATAACATTGGTTTATAGGAATATAGGTGTTTATTAGTGGCGAAAAAAATCGCTATTGATTTTGTGGACTGAAAGTTAATATGTGTTTTGTTGCAAACTCACACATTGCAGCCAAAGCACAGTTGAGTTCCAATTCGATGTTGTTAACATTAGATTCTGACTTCCAGAGTACAATGTCATCAGCGAAGATTGCAGTGTCAACAAGTGTTGGTAAAAAAAATCTATTTGTAAAACATACAAATACCACATTCTTTATATAAGCTTTTTATAGGTCTGACTTTAAAAAGTTTTGGATGTCTGATCAGACAAAATTTCAGTCTTGTGTTGAAAAGATTATGAGTTTGATACCTAACCGAAGGTAATCATACTGAAGGGATTGTATACATTAAAATGCTTTGTAGCGTCCAATGTCTTTCAGATATGTTAAGTGGAAAGACATGTACTGACGTCATCAGTTGATCTTGGCTCATAATTTCACACTGCTCAGATTTCCTTTATGGTTTGATTGTCAGAAAAATTCAGCCAGAAACAATTTCAAAAATTATTTATATATCTCTGTGGTTTGATACTCTTGATAAGCTTAAATGATTTCTCAGACAAATACAAAGTGCGGTAATGAAAACCGACCCGTGAAGTTAAAGCATAAAATGCAATGTATTAAATATGATGATTCATCTTCACATTTTAGGTGTTGAAAGTGCCCTCCACCCACTTCACCACACATGTGAACACGCTTGAGAAGATTTAAATGTATACCATTATCAGTTCTTGTGTTGTGATGCTATTGATGACATCCTGGATCCTGTTATTGAGTTTTTCAATTGTGTGTAAATTTGTTTCGTATACTCTTCTCTTTAAGAGTCCCCACAAGTATAAGACACAAGTTGACAGGTCAAGTGACCGAGGAGACCACAAGCCGTTGCTGATCGTCTTCTCATCTGTAAAATCCTCATGCACACGGGACAGTCATGATCTGATCTGTGGCATGGTGTACCGTCCTGCTGAAAAGGATATATTTGAAGCTTCTGGAACGATTGAATACAACTCATCTAACGTTCTCAAATCGATTTCAGTATTCTGTGACGTCTCAAATACCTGCATACAAGGTTTTGTTGCCAAAAATGTAATATATAAATGCGAACAATCATAAATAAATAGCAAGATTATAATTGTAGGATTTTAATTCAGTATCCTTGCAGATTCAATTGTATAAACTATAGCGAAATACTATAACATTAAAATGAAATAATACAGAGTCCTTCACTTTCCCACATTTTATCGAACAGAGCTTCAAACGTAAATTTTACTATAGCTATACTTCAAAGTTAAACTTAATTAACGATAAGCATCTGTTCTATTGAAAAACTCAATTTAACTTTCTTCACGAAAATGAGATTCGTAACAAAAATAAGTTTATATATATATATATATATATATATATATATATATATATATATATATATATATATATATATATATATATATATATATATATATATATATATACACACAATAATATTACGATGATCTGGTTTTACGTGCCATACTCTGTAGTTAAATAACTTCCTGAAATAGTTCATTACGAATTAGAGGTTCATATTGAATTTTTTGGGAAGAAGGATTGAATTATAGTTGAATAGTCAGTGGTATTTAGTCAGAGTTCGATGACTATTTTAGGTGGGAATCTGAAATATATTGATATCCACTTCACCTTCGGACTAAAACATTTGGTCCTTGTTGAACAAGTTCTGATGCGCAAATTGAATTGGCAAATAAAACTTAAAAGAAGATCTAAAAGGCAATGGGCTTAACGTAACACCAGAGATGGAATATATTAACAGCGCAAAGTGTTCGGTTCTCCCACTGATTTAGTCGTGCAAATAAAGTTTAATGGATTCAAGAAAAGTATTACAAATCATGGAGGCAAAGTAGACTTTGGAGATTATCAGCGATGAAGTTTTGCTAGAAACTGTGTGTTAAGCACCATTCAAAATCAATTGAACGCGCATTCTCAAAGTTCTCTCACACTTGATACCTCAATTATAACTCCATCGACTTGGGACTTGAAAGAAAATGGGTGGAAAAATTTGCATGAATCGACCGCATCTCAGAAGCAATTGCAAGTGGAAACGTTTAAAAAATTTCCAGGCAGAACCTTACAATTTTTAATCTTTAACCGGAACTGTAACAGGATACGTGATAAATGAATCCTTTACTGAACTCCAAACAGAAGAACACAGTGTTAATATTTTGGCAAATATTCAAAATTCTGCTCAGGAAAAATATCTGTTATTACATGTTAGAGGGAATTTGAAGCCAGTGCTTTGGTTTAATTTTGTCCTACATGACCGGACTATATAAACTGATTTATGTAGTTAGTTATGCAATTAACAATGTTGTATATAGTAATCTCCTTGAGAGAGAAAGGAAACATTTTCATTGTTCACTATATGATCTGGCTAAAGATCATCTTGCCACAACTTTTAAAATGTCGCTTGCATGTTAAAATTGAGAAGGTTCAGATATTTTTCTACTGGTTTGGTAAGCATGTAGATGAAAATGCCAGCTTAGATGTTGATCTTGTATTTTTACCATAGTTAAAAAATACGAAGCGATTGGCGATGTTTATGGGCTCCGTTTTCCAAAAAATAAGCTGCTGGAGACGAATCATAATAATATAATCTAAGTTCAAACAGTGTAACATAGCAAAAAATTACCATTGAGTGACAAACAAACAATAATACAACAACACTCTCTGAAGTGCTGCTCGTGACTTCAATAATCTTCGGTATGAAAGTTCCTAGGTTTGATATCCTCCCGTAATTAAGTAGTGGGAGATAAATATCGCTCTTCTGCATTTTGTTACTCAACTGTCTAGATTGCTTCTTAGAAGTTTCTTTGGTTTTCTATATATATATATATATATATATATATATATATATATATATATATATATATATATATATATATATATATATATATATATATATATATATATATATATATATATATATATATATACATACATATATATATGTGTGTGTGTACCTATAAATCATTATCGAAATCTTCCTTCATATAATCTTGACTTTTCCTTTTCCTTATTTTGATATATAGTGATCATTTGATTTCATATCGATATTATTCAATGACGTAACTGGTATCGAGATGAAATATTGCTGTTTTTCTCATCTCAGCTGAATATATTAGTATGAAATTAAATATATTTTGGATGTAAACCATGTTATGGATGTACACAGTTTTTGTCAGGCCCATTCTCACATATGCCTGTGTGATCTGGTGGCGTAAGGTGGAACAGAAGACTGTGATTGACAGACTGGGAGGTCTACAAAGACTGGCCTGTCTCTGCATCACGGGAGCAATGTCCACCACTCCAACCAGACCATTGGAGGTTGTGTTGGATCTGACTCCCTTGGACATCTTCATCTGTAGCGTTGCAAGAGTGACTGCCTACAGAATGAAGCTGCAAAACCACTGGTATGACCAGCCTGTTGCCAAAGGGCACAGGGGCATCACCAGGAAAATTCAAGACCCTACTTTCCTGATGCCCTCTGACATCATGGAAAAAACATAAATGTTTGATAGGACATTTGAAATAGTTTTTCCAACTAGAGACGAATGGGATAACAACATGTTTGAAACTAAAACATGAGATCTAATCTGGTACACAGATGGATCACTGAAGAACAGCCTCTCAGGACTGGGAGTTTGTGGCGTGTCACCAAGAATCAGCTTGTCTGTAAGCCTTGGGCGATTCGCTTCGGTCTTCCAGGCAGAAGTTTTGGCCATTATCCACTGTCTGCGACTAAATATGAAGAAGGGCTACTACGGTAAACGGATTCTCATTTTCAGTGACAGTCAAGCCGCTTTAAAAGCGCTTAATTCCTTCGAAATCAAATCTAAAATGATTTTGGAGTGTAGAAACCTTTTTACAGAACTGGCAATTAGAAACAAGGTGATCCTTGTATGGGTGCCAGGGCACAAAGGTATCGAAGGTAATGAAAGGGCTGATGAGCTTGCTAAACAAGGATCGTCTTTTGTTCCCATTGGTCTTGAACCTTTTTGTGGGATCAATTTGAAGAGCGCAAAAACCAATGTTCTTAGATGGGAAAAACGGAAGATGTATGAAGCTTGGCTCAAATCTCCTGGTCAAACCCACGCTAAAAGTATGATCTGTAAATCATCAGCGAGGATTTCCTCTGAAATTCTAAGATGCTCTAGGCAGAAGATACGTTTAATCGTAGGCTCCATAACTGGGCACTACTATTTCAGAAAACACCTCCACAAAATGGGACTGTTTCAGCAAGAACCTATCTGCAGGAAATGTCATATGCAAGAGGAAACGGCCAAGCATATCATTTACGAATGCGAGGCTCTTGCCCTCCCTAGATTAACTTCTTTAGGCATCATCCATACTAGAGAGTTATACCTAGATTCCATTAAAGGGTTATCGGACTATATTAATAAAGTAGGTGACCCGAGTAACTGGAACTAGGAAACATTGGATTTGGAGTTATTGGTACAAAATGCTGATTAAAGCAGAGGTGCCAATGACATACAAACCCAACCTGTAGAAGAAGAAGAAGAAATTATTTTTCAGAGAAACTGCAAACGCGCAACTATTGAATGATGAATTGAATGATTTTTTTATTAATTATCGAATTTAGAATAAGTTTTCAGTTGAAAGGCTTTTTTATTTAATAAATTAAAGCCTTTTTTGTAAAAAATTACTTATGGCTTTTTTCTACACTTTTAAAATACTTCAAATAGTTATTTTGTGTCTTATTTTAATTATATGTTTGTTAGAAATATATCTGATTTTATAAAAAAAATTATAAATTATTTATAGATAATTAAAAAAATGCATAAAATAATAACTGAATAATAATGTTTGTGTTCAGTTTTAAAATGCTTGTTAGAATCATGGCTTGAGATTAATTGTTGAATGTTAATAAGCGGGTTCTGTTATTTTTTCACAACAATGGAAAATTCAATTTAAAAAAAGTTTTATCATTAATGTCAAATTTAATTAATAACATCAATAATAAAATTTATGTAAAGTTTAAAAATGATATATTTAACCAAACACAACATAAAAATGTCAAAATCATAACTTTATTTTTATTTAATACAATTTAATCTTTTTTAGAAAATGCTTCTATAATCTGAAATCCTCGTTTTGAAAATTTGCCTCTATAAATATTAAAAGCAGGCAAAATAAATTTTCTCAGATATTTATTGACGAAGCAAATACAGAAATCTAGAGATTATAATTGAACCAATGTGAAACAAATTTTGAATTAAAGTTTTGTGTTCCCAAATTCTTGAGCTTTTCTATTTTTCAGTGTTGTCTTGCGCCAGTCAAGCTGGCATCATGGAGTGCGCTGTGTTCCACTTTTTCAGCTGAACCGTAAATTGGTGTGGAGTCCGACTTCCTCAGAACGCACATGCTATAAGTACCCGTTTATAAGGTAGGCAACCCTTCACGACCCATTCAACAAGACAAGGACAAAGACAGGATAGATAGAGGGAGAACACTGAGACTCAAACCCGAACTGAGACTCAAACCCATTACCTCGCTATCCGCAGTCAGGCACTCTGACCACTAGACAGGGTGGGCAACTATATTTTTCAATAATTCATAAAATTGATTGTAATAAGTTATTAAAAGATGGTAATTTTAATGTTCCAAAGTCTAATTGAAATTAAAACTATTTTTCCTCTCTAAAAATTGAATTTGTGTTTGAATAAACGTTTTTGTAGACTTTGTGTGATATATAATGAAATAAAAAAACACAGTCATGATTTATTTCTCCATGTAAGTACATAAAAATAGTGTATTTATATTTATTTTGCTATGATGTTGATTACTTATAGCCATTGTTTTTATTCTGTTATTTGAATCCTTTTTTTGTAAAGAAATTTTATAAATTACTATTATAACATTATTATTTATGTTCATTATAACAGACTTTATATTTCCGCAGAAAGTGATTTTGTAAAATTGAGTTAAAGTAAACATCTACAATTTCATTGTTTTATTTAAAAAATTAAAGATAAAGCCGTTATTATTATTTCAAACCAAAGGATGATTTAAAAAGAAAACATTTTCTCTTTTTAGTAGGGGATAGAAATAATGAAAAAGACCGGACATCAATATCTTAAGACCGGAAATGGCCAATGTTTGTTCCGCTGGCGATAAGTTCAAGAACGGAACTGCGTTTTCAGAACGAAATCCCATGCTAATAAGATATCGAACGACTGTTAGCCAAAGTCTTGCGAGGATTAACGACCTGAATGGACAGCGGGATTTATTTCTTCCAAAGAAGAACTGCTGCATTCATTACGGATGAAAGCCTTGAATAAATTATAACTCGGCTTCAGGAAAATACAGAGTCAGAACATTCGAATCTTCTAATTTCTCATATATTTGAGCTCGAAAAATTTGAATGCCTTTTTCGGCTCAAATCTTCTAAATGGTAATTAAATCATTGAAATTTTCGATTTAAAATTGTGCCAGAAATAGTATTCTTTTAAAATCCGCCAAATAATTGAGTTTAGTTGAGTGGTGTATGGCATTCCGTTCAACTCTTTGGAAGTGGTTGTTTTTATTGATTTGAAATCAATTTTGTATATAAGTTTACTGATGAATTAACCCTCCTGTATCGAAAACTGACTGTGAATTGCAAACTAAATTATTAAAGTTTGATGAAACTATTCCCATTAAAGTTAGGAAGTAATTTTAGTCAAGGGCAACGTTCATTTAACTTAGCAATTATTGCGATTAGCTTTTGAGTATTAACTTAATTTAACCTTATCGTACATTTCAAGTATTTGACGCTCAAAGGTGTTTTCTTTAGCTCCGGATGGATCGTTAGACCATGACCTACAGTTTCAAGTGTGGATTCGGAATCACTACAAACATCCAATCTTGAACTGGGATACGAGCCCACGAATTGTTGATCCGAAGGCTAGACACGTTGACCATTTGGTTGTCAGATCTGCTTAGATAAAGTTTTCCGATTCAATTACTATTTCTTAACTTAAATTTATTATTATAATATTTTTTTTAACTTTACAGAACCTTAGTTAATACACTCTGTTGCTTTGGCTTTTATTTTCTTCTAATAAATCCCATTCAATGGATTTATGTCTCATAAATTTATTAATTATAGGGACGTAAGAATGTATTTGATAATGTTTTTATGAGTATTTTTTTATCCATATATAAAGTGCAAGACATTTTTATAAAAAAATTGGTGCTTATGGTAAATTGAAGACAAAAAGGAAAAAATTCTAAGCTGTTGCTGATTACGAAAAACACTCGAAATCACGTGTCGTTTTGCAACATAATGCCTTTTGAAAGAATTTATCAGAAACCAGGCAAATATTTCCATTAGCACTAGCTGAAATATATAATAAATGTATAAATCTATTTTCTTTTATTTATGCAGTATGTGTATAGAGATTTAGATTATTCACATAAAAATAAACAATATTAACTACCATAAATTATATGTAAGAGTATTTTACTGTAGAGCAACTAGAAGATGAACAATAATTACAAATAAATTTTATAAAACGCATCAAGATATTTTGTGACAAATGCACTGGCCTCCAAAGTTAAGAAAGAACTAATTTTTTGCGACTGATTTGCAAATGAATAAATGTAGAAACACCACATTTGAGTTTCATAGGAAACAGGTATGTATTGATTGCCACATAGAAGTTTACATAAGAAAAACGTACAAATAATTTACAAAAAAAAGCTCACTAGCAAAGTTCATTTTATTGGAAAAAAATATACGTTTTATGTAGTAAAACGTCATACAAACATGACAAAAAGGAGTTTTAATAAGGGATAAGCCCAGCCCGGGCTTGAAGGCTTTGATGTTCATCATTTTCCATGCTGTCAATTAAGTTGTTGGTGCCGCCTAACTTGTCTTGTGGTCAGCGTGCCTGACTGCGGATCAGGAAGTCCTGAGTTCGAATCCTGGTTTGGGCATGGATGTTCTTCTCTCTCTATCTATCCTGTCTTTGTCCTTTCCTTGTATGAATGAGGTGTGAATGGTTGCCTACCCTATAAGAGCAAAGTCATACTTTCACCATCATGGTGCTCTGATTAAAACGAAAGACGCTCCCAATTGACTTAAATTCGCATAGCCAAAGCATAGCGAGCTTGGCTTGTCCAAGTGTCATTGGTAACAACAACAACAAGTTATTGGTTACGGAAATGGGAAGCTAAAACCCAATACTGAGTAAACTGTTTTCCAGCTCTTTTACGGGACTTCACGGAGGTTTTAAAGCAACAATCTGTCAACCAAGATTATCCCAGGGATGCACGGGATACAGGTCTGGAGATGAGGCTGGCCAATCCATTTGCTCCAAACCAAGATCCCCAAGATATTCCTCAATAACAACTTGAGGAAATCGAACGTTATCATCCATTTGAATGAAATCATTGCAGTTGCACCGGGATATGGGTGGACATATGAATGAAGAATATCATCCCGATATCTCATACCAGTCACAGTTTCTCTGGCAGCTTTGTGTGACTATCGATTGAGATCCATGCCCAAACTATTATTCCTTCACCGTGGTAAATTTTTCTTTCCACAGTGTTGTATTGATGGTGCTTTCTTCCCTCCAGACACTCCTGAATCGCTCTCCCGTGTGAATTTGGACTCGCCTGCGAAAAGTACAGAAGCCCACCCCTGTCTGGACCTGGAAACGTGTTCCCTTGCCCAAGATAAGCGGGCCATTCGATGCGTGGAACATACACGCCAGCTCGTCTTGCACAGAGACCCGCATGGTGAAGACATCGTTGCCCCATACAAACGGATATTCTTCTCTCTAATACTACTGAGTGATCAGCAACAAGTTGTGGCACAGAAATGATATTTCTTTTCCTCCGGGCCGATATAAAACAGTCTTCTGTAGGTGTTGTAGTTTGTGATCGGCCTGGAACATGTCTTCTGGACCCAAAAGCTTAGGTTTGATATTGATTTCAGAGATGGTGGTCCACGCTGCGAGACCCATAAAGGAACTTTGCAGCATCATTCTGACATTTCCGTCCATCTGACTGCCCGCAACTTAATTAATCCGACAAACGTCTTCTCTCAGACGTTGCAGTTCTCCACTGACTATTGTCGACGGATCTGCTAACAAAAGTTGTATGCGTAATTATGAAAGCCTGATATTTGCATATTTTTCTCTCACTCCGGTTCTTTTCTATAAAAAAGGGCTAGCTAGAGTTACTGCATAAATTTGTATAAAATATTTTTTATCATTTATATAAACTATATATATATATATATATATAGTTTATATAAATAAATATATATATATATATATATATATATATATATATATATATATATATATATATATATATATATATATATATATAAATTTTGAGAGTGTCATTTTTTTATGGTGAGCTTCAAAAATCATGTTCTTTAACTTTTGAAGACCACAGCTATGTAATGATATTCAATCCCAAATAAGCTTTATTGTGATGGGTAGTAAATAATACATTAATGTTCTTATAGATATCACATTAGTCTGCTGCTATATTTATTAGCGTATTAAAACTAATGAAAATTAAAACCATATGAAAGGAATAGGAAATTTGCAGCGATTAATATTATCTTACATGGCAAATACTTTTCTAAATAAATATTCATAAAATAAAAGTAGTTCAAAAATTTTATAAAGAAAAAATAATATTTTATTGCATATTAAGCTTTTAGAAATATTTTGATTTCATTTAAATCTACTCTTTTTTCGTTGTGATTCTACTTATTCCCATCGCAAAATGTTTTAAATTTGTGCATATATCCCTATTTATTCAGATTTTTTTAATTCCTTAGGGAGGATATATTATATATTTTTCAAAATACCACACACATACATAAAACCTTTTTTATAAATCTTAAAATATAATCCGAAAAAAAAATTCTTTCGAATAAATTAGAAAAATTTCTAAAGTATTAAAATTATAATATAATCAAAATATTTAAAAAAATTAATAATATTTGCTTTTTGCTAATAAAATGGAAATGAACACAATAAAAGATTGAAATATTTTTAAGATTATATATATATATATATATATATATATATATATATATATATATATATATATATATATATATATATATATATATATACATATATATAATATATAATATATATATATATATATATATATATATATATATATATATATATATATATATATATATTAATGTTATAGTTTTTACTGATTAAAGAATATAGAATGCGCTGTCTAAATGGAAAAAACGCTCTATAGAAAAAAAAAAAAAAACATAAGATCCCGGTTTTATATCAGTCACAGTTGAACAATGAGAAAAAAAGGAAAAAGGATTGTTGTTTTATGTTTTACACACACGCCTGCCAAAGTGGGTGCTTGTGAATTTTTCTGTTTATTCCCTTGTGAGAACAGAATATGACTCCCTATCAAAATGAAATATCCTCCCGAATATTTTATTGATAATAGGCTGTTTAGCCCTTTGTGCAGTTTAGGCGGTGAATATTAAAATGACTTGCAATGTCCTGCAACTATTAGGCCGTACACTGCACTATGTCAAAAAATCTTTTACGAAAACAAAGGCAATTTCAATAATATAAATTAATCCATCATTAGAGCATACATTCCCTCTGTGTCACGTTTCGTAAGCAATAATTGATTAATATTCATAAAAGGATGCAAAACGGAAATTTCAAAAGCGCAATAATACATTAACTATTGAAAATAGAGTGCGGAAAGCAAACGAGAAAAATTGTTATTAGTCTTTGATCCACATCAAATTTGCTTAACCATTTATCTAAGCGAAGGATAATTTTTTTACTACGTGACTTGAAATCTGAGAGAAGAGGACATCTCTTACGATGATCTACACAAATGGTTTGATATCACTGTCTGAAAAGAGCTTCGTTTCAGAGACATTTCTTTCTTATAAGTATTGGACTCATAAGCTCACCTTCGTCCAGTAGTGCTTTTCGCTGGGGAAGTCTCCGTGTTCGGTTCCAGCGATTGTTTAACTATTAGAAATAGGCGTGTTTCCCCCTTTTTTTAGTTCGGCATGCCTATCTATCGGGTTGAGTATTTGTGCTTTTTTTGGACGTGTGCATGTGAACTGCTATCCATGAAAAATTCCCTTGAGAAACTAAAAATATGAGGGTAAGATGTTAAATAAATCTTTATAACAGCATTCACTTATTGGTTTGTCTTCAAATAGGTATCTGAAATAACAAAATCAAAATCACAGGCTCGATACCAGACACTGCTAAATAACAGAAGATAGGCGTATTCTTTCTGCATCTGTTGAGATGAGTGTTGAAAAAAATTCCCTTTTTCAGTAAAGGAAAACTGAACATTATCTTTAAAAATTCCTTTCAAAGTTATCTGACGCGGGTACTCAAATGTCTTGCAATATATTTTGATTATTATTGGGTTCGTTACTTGGCGCCAAAGAAAATATCTTTTTGATATGATAGAAAATGTGACTGATGATCAACATTATAGGTCTTAATTACCTATTTTTATTTCTACATGATACTTATTATTATTTCTTATTAATTATTTCAAAAGATTTAAACAAATGATTTAGTTGGCTCATCATGACCTAGTAGTAGATCAAGCTTTTGTGAGTTGCAAATCACGAGTACGATATTAGCCATTGTTCTGTTAGAGAAATAGACTGCTATTATTCTTTCTGCAGGACATTGGTTATAAGAAACACCTTGACATCGCGTGACAGCCTAACGGCTTTAGTTTGCTCATCATGACCTAGTAGTAGATCAAGCTTTTGTGAGTTGCAGATCACGAGTACGATATTAGCCATTGTTCTGTTAGAGAAATAGGACTGCTATTATTCTTTCTGCAGGATATTGGTTATAAGAAACACCTTGACATCGCGTGACAGCCTAACGGCTTTAGTTGGCTCATCATGACCTAGTAGTAGATCAAGCTTTTGTGAGTTGCAGATCACGAGTACGATATTAGCCATTGTTCTGTTAGAGAAGACTGCTATTATTCTTTCTGCAGGACATTGGTTATAAGAAACACCTTGACATCGCGTGACAGCCTAACGGCTTTAGTTTGCTCATCATGACCTAGTAGTAGATCAAGCTTTTGTGAGTTGCAGATCACGAGTACGATATTAGCCATTGTTCTGTTAGAGAAATAGACTGCTATTATTCTTTCTGCAGGATATTGGTTATAAGAAACACCTTGACATCGCGTGACAGCCTAACGGCTTTAGTTGGCTCATCATGACCTAGTAGTAGATCAAGCTTTTGTGAGTTGCAGATCACGAGTACGATATTAGCCATTGTTCTGTTAGAGAAGACTGCTATTATTCTTTCTGCAGGACATTGGTTATAAGAAACACCTTGACATCGCGTGACAGCCTAACGGCTTTAGTTGGCTCATCATGACCTAGTAGTAGATCAAGCTTTTGTGAGTTGCAGATCACGAGTACGATATTAGCCATTGTTCTGTTAGAGAAATAGACTGCTATTATTCTTTCTGCAGGACATTGGTTATAAGAAACACCTTGACATCGCGTGACAGCCTAACGGCTTTAGTTGGCTCATCATGACCTAGTAGTAGATCAAGCTTTTGTGAGTTGCAGATCACGAATACGATATTAGCCATTGTTCTGTTAGAGAAATAGACTGCTATTATTCTTTCTGCAGGACATTGGTTATAAGAAACACCTTGACATCGCGTGACAGCCTAACGGCTTTAGTTTGCTCATCATGACCTAGTAGTAGATCAAGCTTTTGTGAGTTGCAGATCACGAGTACGATATTAGCCATTGTTCTGTTAGAGAAATAGACTGCTATTATTCTTTCTGCAGGATATTGGTTATAAGAAACACCTTGACATCGCGTGACAGCCTAACGGCTTTAGTTGGCTCATCATGACCTAGTAGTAGATCAAGCTTTTGTGAGTTGCAGATCACGAGTACGATATTAGCCATTGTTCTGTTAGAGAAATAGACTGCTATTATTCTTTCTGCAGGACATTGGTTATAAGAAACACCTTGACATCGCGTGACAGCCTAACGGCTTTAGTTTGCTCATCATGACCTAGTAGTAGATCAAGCTTTTGTGAGTTGCAGATCACGAGTACGATATTAGCCATTGTTCTGTTAGAGAAATAGACTGCTATTATTCTTTCTGCAGGATATTGGTTATAAGAAACACCTTGACATCGCGTGACAGCCTAACGGCTTTAGTTGGCTCATCATGACCTAGTAGTAGATCAAGCTTTTGTGAGTTGCAGATCACGAGTACGATATTAGCCATTGTTCTGTTAGAGAAGACTGCTATTATTCTTTCTGCAGGACATTGGTTATAAGAAACACCTTGACATCGCGTGACAGCCTAACGGCTTTAGTTGGCTCATCATGACCTAGTAGTAGATCAAGCTTTTGTGAGTTGCAGATCACGAGTACGATATTAGCCATTGTTCTGTTAGAGAAATAGACTGCTATTATTCTTTCTGCAGGACATTGGTTATAAGAAACACCTTGACATCGCGTGACAGCCTAACGGCTTTAGTTGGCTCATCATGACCTAGTAGTAGATCAAGCTTTTGTGAGTTGCAGATCACGAATACGATATTAGCCATTGTTCTGTTAGAGAAATAGACTGCTATTATTCTTTCTGCAGGACATTGGTTATAAAAAACACCTTGACATCGCGTGACAGCCTAACGGCTTTAGTTCAATGTAAGACCTTTTAATAACAACCGTGTAAATGGTCTTACAAGTGGTCTTTAAGGACAGTGGGTTGGATTCATGGGTTGCAAGAGCGGAGTCCTGTAAAACTCCCAAGCACTCAACCCGATATACATGCAATCAGAATGGAGTAGCGTAATATTTTTCGTTGCTCATCAATAGTTATGTTCGAACCCAGGACCTTATACTTTGAAGATCACTATCCTTCTAAACGCCACTAAAAGTCATGTTTGGAAATCGGGAGTTTTCCAGGATTTCTTATTTTTTTCTCACCAAATTTCATGGGAAGTTCTCCTTTGAGAGCCAATCGTTTACTGGTGTTCACATCTCGTATAAATTTTAAGCTATTCGTTATGGGATTTCAATTTTATCTTCAATTCTCTTAACATACGCAACCACTAAGTACCAAAATTGGGTTGTATTTATATGACTCTAAAATTGTCATCTAACTTTTTCAAAATTGAGTAGAAAAAACTTGTCATTATCTTAAAACATACCTTAAAACAAAAACTTGTCACAAAATGAGATTGACGATACTATCACGACAAGACAAAGTGTTGGCTTGATTATATTGCGAATTTCAGAGGCGCACACATTTTTTAATCACAAGAAATACATCATGACTCGCAAATTTAAGTGGGTTTGTTTTTCTAAATGTTTTTCACATTTCAATTGTCTTTGCACATTCGCAGCTTTTCTCAACCTGTCTCCACAATTTCTGTAAAACTAGTTATTGACAAAAATCTCTTCTCTTGACAAGAAATGTTGCTTTCACAATAATTGCTTTTCAAATGATTTTCCTGTAAACTTTTCCTTTCGCTAAATAATCACAATTCAAGTTTATCTTCTAAAACATGCTGCAGACGCCTCTTTACAATAAAAAATGTAAATTGAAAAAAAATTATATATATATATATATGTATATATATATATATATATATATATATATATATATATATATATATATATATATATATATATATATATATATATATATATATATATATATATATATATATACATACAAGCTGACCCAGCCACGCGTTGCAGTGGCTGAGTTTTTATAATACATTGAATCAATTTTTTACTATTTCTTGGGTACAATCAAATTAATATTTTCTAAAAAAATTTAAAATAGGTTCATTCATATGAGATTAAAAATAAAACGTTTCGCAAAAATTTAAATGTAATAGGTAAAGTATCGAAATTTTGAAATTAAGCACAAATCAACATATACTTTCTGAATTTACATTTTATTCATCTTATATTAAATTATAGTTAGTTATCAGTGACTTACTTATAAAATATACTATATAAATTAAAAACATCTAAAAATAAATTGTTATAAATGAGGTAGATAACATTGACATTGAACTATTATTTTTTCAATTTTTAATTATTAAAACTAAAATATTTTTCCGCAGTATTATACTGAAATAAAAAAATTAAAAGAATTTATCATTTGAATAAATAATTTAGATCAAAATGTTCTACTGAATAAATTAATAATTATCAAATTATAAAATAAAAATAAAAAAAATAAAAGGCTGTCAAGAAATACTTACATGTTTTGGAGGTGGTATGAAAATTAGTAGAGAAAAAGAGCAATAAATAAGATTTTATTTTACTATTTATAATATTAAAAATATTCAAACTGAACACGCACAATAATAACACAATACAAAGTATAATTATGAAAGTGATTCACAAAAAATTGTTATAGTATGATTATACATCATGAAAATATATGTATCAGGAAAATATATGTACATCATGAAAATATAATAATAAAAATATATGTAAATTCTATATTTAACCACGCGATTGCGCGCGCACGTTAAATTTCTTGAATATGGTAAAATCTAGAAAAATAAGCACTTCGCCTTCTGCCTAAAACTATTCTATCTTTTAAGTTGGACTATATTATAAATCGTTACAAAATTTTATCAAAATCCGTTCAGTAGTTTCGGAGTTTATCGGGAACATACATCGTGACACGAAATTTATATATATATATATATATATATATATATATATATATATATATATATATATATATATATATATATATATATATATATATATATATATATATATATACGGAACGACAAAGAGCTTAGAGTATTAGATAACAAATGCCTTTTGCAAGAAAATACTTAAATCGATAGAAAAGAAGTTTCCGAATTGAAAAGGAGCATCCATTATGGATGAATCCGCGTTCCTCACAGTGCTCTTGGTAAAATGAGAGTACTTCTAATCCCTCTTCGATAGCACGAAGTAGTTTTTATCCGGGTCTTTTTATTACTTTCATTGAAAATTAAGTGAAAGCGCTTACAGCTCAATGTAACAGTCCTAGAATACTCTGAATAAGAGGAGTTCAAAGTTTTACTTCCCAGTTTACGACTTGGGGCGCAGTGGAAGGAAAGGTATCAAATGACAATCAGCTTTTGAGAATGTTGCGACGAGAAATTAAATGCCATGGATATTTGTAAGAATGTCTTATATTTTCTTTAACAATCTTTTTATTGTGTTAATATCATTTAATTTATAAAATTATTGTCTAAAACAAGCTTATTCTGTAAAAATAACAGTTTTCTAATCTGAGAAATAACTTTTCAAGATCTAAAACTGCTTGATGGCATTTTGAGATATTTCCGGCTACTTGGCGACATTTTAATGACAAAACATAAATTAATATTCTTGGCGTTTAGAGTCGATAGGACCAATAAGAATCAAGTTACTCTATGTGCTTACTATAGGAAGTGTTCTAGAAACTTCCGTGGAATCAAAGAGGTGTAAATATCGACCAAAGCCAAGAGGTGAGTTCGTTCCAAATGATGCTAGGAGTCACATGACTAAGTTGCCAACTCTAAAAATTACTGTTTTTTTCCGTTTTAAAAAAGTATAAGAGCTTTTAGCTTGCATGAAGGTTTCAAGCTGAAGTAATTGTTGCTGGGGAAACTGAAATCACGGTGACTAAAGTGCTTGTTTAGGAAACTAATATTTATTTTTGAGCCATCATACTCTCCTTTCAAGCCGACCGATTGGCTGAGTGGTTAGTGTTCCTGACTCCTGAGCTGTGGGTCCCGGGTTCGAATCCCGGTTCGGACATGGATGTTTCTTTCCTTGTCTGTTCTCTCTGTCCTTTCTTCTGTGATGTTGTATGAATGTGGCCCGCCCTATAAACGGGTTTGTGGTGGTATGGCGCAGGCAACGCTACTCGCCTCCGTGACTTGGTTCACAGGTGCCCGCTGGGTAACGACCAATGAGTAGCAGTCTCTGGCCTTATTGTGGCATAAGGGTTCAACTCTTTTTTGCCCGCCATTGGAAAAAACTCTCCTTTCAAAAAAGAAAATCATAATAACATCGAAAAATAGGGATACATGTTTTGCATCGTCAGTGCAAGTTATACTTCAAATTAGAAATTACATCATGATGTGTTAAGCGTTGGTGGGCTATTTATGTGGCCGGAATTTCTAGCGCAGCCTCCCGTTAAATCATTTAAAACCACTTTCAAGTTACGTATTCAACATCTGAGCAGGTATACCCTTTACATAAAGAGGAAGGATTTTCAATTTTTAGGAGTTTTTGAACAATAAACTATATAGTGTCTATAATACAAAAACTTTCAAAGCTAATGACAAAGGCGCTTTTGTTCTTGCTTTACTTTCAAATTCACTGCTTAATCGAGGCCAATATTTATGCTTTTTCGATATAAGTTTTGAAAGTTTACAGCGCATTCTTATAGTAAGTCTATGATGACTCAAAACTTCGAAGATGTTTGCTTATGTTTTATTTCCAAAATTGTTGCCAAATGTCGCCAGGTTGTCTTAAATCTCATAAACATTTCTCTCTCAGTTTTGAAAACCATTATTTTCACAAAATAAGCGTTGTTTAAACAATAACTGTACAAATTAAACAATAATTACACTCTAAAACAGGCAATTAAATAGAAATATTAGAAAAATCTTAATGTCAGTGAAAGCAAGGCAATAGTGTTATGATTCAAAAACGATTGTTTACAAACATTGCAATTATTAATTTAGAGTTCTATTAATGAAAGTTATAAAAATTTAAATCGTCGAATCTGATTTAAATTAACCATAAAGTTGATATTTAGCCTTATTTTCATTTTGCTTTTTCTGCAGTTCTGTTATCCAAGAGTTAATTGTTTGAGTCAATGGAAAACGGAGGTTGAATCCGAGCAGAGCCCATACCCTAGCGCGAATGGTTTTAATTGGTGATAATTGGGCTTGCGCCAATCTTCATAACCCTACTTAGATACACTAGGTATGGTAAACCAAACTATTTTCAGAATTTCATTCTGGCTTGGCGCTTTTTTCAGTTTGTTGCTAAGGATGTAAGCTCTCCTAGGATTTTACCGAAAACGATTTCTCAAATCGAAGATTTGGTACTCATATAAAAAATCGTTTTATTAGCAAAATGAACTTTGACACTATTTTCAGACATTCGATGATGAACTTCACCTTGTTTGCTTCCGCTCGGAGAATATGATTGGAAGGCGCAAATTCATCGACAAGTCGGATTTACAATGCCCTATCAATATGATGCGACATAGACGAAACTGACGTGACGTAAATGCAGTTGTTATCTGACGTCATGGATATTTTAAACCAATTAAAATCGTAATAAAGTCAGAATTTCAACTGCAACGAAAGAAGCAATTATTTTATAGTTAATATTCATACAAATTATTACACTATTCATATTTTTCGTAACAACTTTAATTGACACATTACTTGAATCATGTAAAAAGTTTTTCACCCAAAATTAAAATCTATTTTACGGTTTAAAGATTCATAAATTTGAATTCTTCCACTTTTTTAAAAATGCTTTATATTATAAATTCCGGTTTAGAGAACATTTTTTCTTAAAAAAAAGTGATAAGGTAGTCGAGATAGCTATTGCAATGCAATTTTTAAAACAATTCTGTGCTTTTGAAAATGGAGAAAACATAAGAGCTTAAAAAAGCTGCGGAATGTAGAAGAAAGTGAAGTAATATTCTTTCCACATACGTCTTAAAAAATAAACCAGCGAATAAAAAACCACTTTCGAAGCAAAATAAACCATTAATAATGGATGAGTTTTCATTTCTGGCCCAGCTTATCAAACGTAAGATGGCAGCAGATGATGTTCCCCAGGCTGGTAATCTTTTCAATAGGGAGAATATCTTTTCAGAGAGGCTTATGTTGGATCGATTTTATTACTTTCATTTGGTAAGAGATCTAAAACTTAATTGGTATGCATTTGGTGTTCAGTACATTTCTTAGAAAATAAATGTCTTATGGAATAAAACATTCTCCATTTTTATAATAAAGAACCTCTATTTTTTAAGTTAAATACTATGCAGAATTGCTATTTTGACTTTGGAAAAATTGTTTCGTAAATGGTTATCAAGATCATATGTTGATGTTAACGATTCCGAGTTATTGTCAATATATACATTGGCGATATTGTATAATATGATTAATTCAATTTATAACGACAAAAATTGTGTTTGGTCAACTTTACTTAACAAATATATGAAGTGGTTTATCATTGTGAATGCAGCAGTTGAAATTTATTGCTGCATTTAAGTGTAATGAAACCAGAATTGAAATAAGCAATTATATTTAACACAACACCAGAAAAAATAAACGCGGCATTAGAAAAAAATCACAAATGCTAAACATTCGATACTTTTGTGTTTCTCTACTGCTTACACTTGATTACATCCCGGATCAGACTTACGACTGATCGTATGTGTATGTTTTTATAAAACAAAATCCAAGATCTTACAAAAAAAGTAGTGCACTTACGTTTGTTATGTAGATGCTGTTCGTTAGATGGCGCTATTCAAAGTAGTTAATACAGCAGAAATGTAATAAATGATAATGATTATGGAAAAAAATGAGACTACAATCAAATCGAAAATTACTGATGTTTGAAAATATGGACGACTGCTTATAGTATCTGAATGTAATAAACTAGAATTTTTGACTTAATCCAGTGATTCTCAACCTGTGGGTCGCGCCCCCTAGGGTGGCGTGAGCACACTAATGGGGGGGAGCATATCCAAAAAAATGTTATTTAAAAAAATTGATTAAGTGACTGAAAGGAAAGAACACACACCTACAAAACAAAACACATTTCGACATATTTAATAATTAACTTATTAAATTAAAACAACTTACGAAATTAAAAACAAATTTAATAATTATTAGTGGCTTCTTTGGGCTTGTCTTTCAGAGCAAAGTTTTTCGAAGGAGGGTTTAATATTAGAAATAGAGACACTCTCAGTTCTTTATCTATATTTAGCTGAGATCAATATTTTGTCTTCAAAGAAGCCACCGCAGAAAATCCAGTTCCACAAAGGTAAGATGTTGAAAATGGCAGTAGAATGCGAAATGCCCTTGTTTTTAGTGCAGAAAACTCATCATCCACTCCTGCCCAAAATTCAAAGAGTGATTTATTACTCAATTGTTTTTTGGTTTCGCCGTTTGCCGTGAAGTCTATGAAGATTTCTTTCTCTTCAATTGAGAGTCCTTTGGGTGTATTTTGAAATGGAACCCTCACCCACTGGTAACTTGATATCAGTTTGTCGTCAGCAAGAAAGTAATTTTTAAATTCTTTGCTAGCATTGCTAAATGATTTTCAATGGTTACAAAAACAACTTTTACATGTTGTTCTTCAGCCTTGCAAGTTTTAATACAATCATTCAAATGTGCAAACATTGTTAAGTTTTCATGCTTTAAATTTCTGATCCACACACAATTCCAATTTCCTACAAAAAACACATTAACTTTATCACTCGTATCCAATATATGTATATTTGCTCCTTGCAGTTGAATATTCAAGTTATTTAATTTCTCGAATATGTCGACCACATGTAGCTCAATTTTATCACAAAACTATCACGAAAATTCTCAGCTTCCGGTCTATTTTCCTCTTCTAGGAAAACGGAAATTTCTCTTAATTCATAAACACGTTGCAAAAATTTCCCTTGTGATAACCATCTTGTCTCGCAGTAAAATAGTAATGCTGAATGTACTGCACCCATGTCTTTACAAAGTGCGGAAAAGATTCTTGATTTCAGGGGTTTCATTTTTATATAATTTACTACAGTTACAACCGTAGTTAACAGAATATTCAAATCAGGACTCATTTCTTTGGAAGCCAAAGCTTCTCTGTGGATCATGCAATGTGTCCAGACGCACTGTGGCGATTTTTGTTTCACAAGTGTTTGAATACTTTGGAATCTTCCGGACATAGAACGAGCACCATCAGTGCATATGCCGACGCAATTTTTCCATTCTATGTTTGCCTCGTTCGTAAAATCATTTATTATAGCAAATAATGCGAGTGATGTTGCTTTGAGTTCTATTAGTTTGCAAAAAAGTAATTCTTCTACTACTGACAAATCATCACATAATCTAACATAATAAATAGGCAATGAAATGAGCATCTTTATTACTGTCTATTGCTTCATCGAGTTGTATTGAAAACAATTTGTCACGCAACTTCGACAAAAGCTGACACTCTACATCTCCAGCTATATCAGCAATTCGACGGGCAACAGTTTCATTTGAAAGAGGTATAGACTGCAATTGTTTTGCAAAATTATCTCCAAACATAATTTTTACAATCTCAATTGCGGCTGGCAAAATAAGCTCTTTATCAATGGTGTGAGGTTTTTTACATATGGCTATTTCATATGAAACTTTGTTAGAGGCAATTAAAGCTTTTTCATTCAAAGTTTTTTTAAACATTGATTTTTGTTTTTCATATGATTTTACTTTTAATTCGAAGAATTCTCTGGGTTTGTTTACGTACTCATCATGAAGCGCTTCTAAATGTCGTTTAAGTTTATTAGGTTTCATGCTGTCTGCCGCCAACATTTTTGAGCAAATGTTACACAGGGGCCTTTCTTCTTCATTTACTTCAGTACTAGTGAACCCAAAATTTAAGTATTCCTGAGAATATTTCCTTGATTTTATTTTCTGAACCACGCTCGTCTGTGTACTTGCTGATGCTTGTCTGTCATCTAATGCTCGCTTACGCCCGCTTGAAATTCTATCAATTATTCTGCATAAGTCAGCTGCCATTAATACGGTGAATTGGAATTACACGAAAATATATATAATATAAACATTCAGAATCGATTCAATAGCGATAGAAGGATCGACTCGAATGAGATTGTCTGGAATTGAAATTGGCGTCATAGAACTTTCTTCTTCTCCCTTTGAGAAAACATTTGTTCTCATCTGCGCACGCTCCTAATTTAACTTTTAAGTTGACCAGACAAATTCCAGACAAATTGAAATTTCTCGCGAAACTGTGAGGATGCCCGACATAGCTGGACGCAAGAGCAATAAAAAGGCATAGGATTCCTGATTTTTCAATGCTGAGGATCGGTGTTGCAAAATGTCAATAAATTTCTGTATTCTTGGTAATTTGTAAAATTTAAAATTTAGGTTGTATACAGGTTTAGCGCCAAAATACATTATTATTGTATACATTTTATTGTATGCGGTGGAGAGTGGGTCGCGATGAAAATTATGATTGAAAATTAGGCCGTGAATACTAAAAGGTTGAGAAACACTGACTTAATCACAAACTATTAATGAGTTTGATTTCATGATTCAGTTGATTTATAAGTATAGAATATTCTTTTCTGTGTTTTCTTATACTTTAACATCGAATTATTCAAAAGAATTTTAGTATCTTCAAGCAAAAATTGAAATTTATAATTTAATCATTTAGAACATGGCATTAATAAAATAAAAAGAATTTTGGAAAAAGCGTTTTCCATTCATTATCTAAGTTATCTCATATGATTAACGAAAGCAAAGATATTCAAGAAGAATTTTTTCCTCAAAATTTATCATTAGTTTCTTACTTTGAATCACTTTACAAGCTATTTTTGCTCATGAAAAGATTCGAACGGGACTTGTGGTTTAAAATAGTTTACGAACTGTTCCAAGCTATTCCATTCGGGCATATTTGCTGTGATTCGAACACATTAAGGCCTCTTTTCACACTAGACGACATTTATCGTACGATAAAAAGTCGTGCGATATTTTATCAGGACAATAATTGTGCACACTGAACGACTTTTATCGTGGACGATAAAAAATCTCGTGAGATATTTCATTATATTCTCACTAGTTTTAAGAAATAAATGCTATAAACATAATTTGTAAATAATACATAATTATGCGAAACATGTGGTCATTTACAAAGTTGGTATTTCTGCCTGAGTAAAAACTTTAAGGCCATCAGTCATTTTTTAAAAATAAATATAATCGTGTAATTACCATTGCAACTACTAGCTTGGGACAACTCTGAAATTTTTTTATATGTGTCATACGTTACTTCGAAGTATTGGTGATCTTTGTGAAGATGGCGAGTGTAAGAAGTTAACTGATCGTGAAAGAGGACAGATTGAAGCTTTGTCTTCAACAGTCGTGTTATTGTGATAAATATAGGAAAATCAAAGACTGTAGTCAACAATTTTTTAAAATTGAAAGACAATTATGGTAAAAAGAATACTGGGGGAAGACCTAAGGCTCTTTCCTCGCGTGATGAAAGAAGAGTTTGTAAACTTGCATCTAGTGTAAAGTACTCAACCAGGAAACTGATTCCGACGACAGGTTTAAAAATTTGTCAAAAACGATTTATAATTCAATTAGAAGGTCTGGAAGTTACGTGAAGTTGAAGGGCCGTGGTAGCCTAGTGGTTAGGGTATCGGTCTTCCATCCGGAAGGACGGGGTTCGATTCCCATTGCCGCCAAAGACCCACCGAGTACATGCGATAAACGTGCTCGTTAAATCTGTGAAATCGAAAGTCCTGTGGTCGGTCGTTGAGCAGTTACCATGGGTGCAATGGTCTGGAGAAATTTACTCCCCCTTCAGATCAATGCCAAAATTGAGGGAGTAGATCCTCTGGTGCTGCCATCTATCGGAGGATTTGAAGAACAAAAGTCGTACTTTCACCTTCATGGTGCTCTGATTAAAACGAAAGACGCTCCTTATTGACTTAAATTCGCATTGCCAAGGCATAGCGAGCTTGGCTTGTCCAAGTGTCATAAGTAACAACAACAACAACAACAAGTTACACTTATACAGCAAAATTGACTAAGCCTCAGTTACTGCAGAGGCACAAAATAGAGCGTTTGAACTTTGGCCAGAAAGTCATGACCTGGGACAACCAATGGATAGAAATTATTTTTTCTGACGAAAAAAAAATGGAATTTGGATGGACCAGATGCCTGGAATTTCTACTGGCAGGATATAAGAAATGAAAAAGAAATATTCTGCATGCGCTAATTAGGTGAAGGGTCTGTCATGACTTGGGGCTGTTTTGCTTACAATGGTGTGGGCTCAATTACGTTCGTTTCAGGTAGAATGAATTCACAAGGATACCAAAGTGACCTAACAAATCATCTTTAACCAAATACTGAATGTCTTGTTGGAGGAAATTGGAAATATCAGCAAGACAATGCATTGATCCATTCGAGTAATAGCACAAAAATTGGTTCCAAGTCAACAATGTTGAAACTGTGAAATGGCCAGCTTGATCACCTGACCTCAACCCTATCGAGAACATTTGGGGTGACTTAGCAAGAAGAGTTTATGCAAATGGGAGACATTTTACATCAACAACAGAGCTGAAATCTACTATCGAAGATGAACAGTATAAAACCGAACCCATCCTTTGTCAAAAACTCGTGTCATCTATGAAAACAAGAATATTTGAAGCAATTCGAAGAAATGGCTCCTACACAGTCTTCTAAGAATTTGTAATTTTTTTCTTATATGTTATTTTCTATATTGACCTTAAAAGTTTTACTCAGGCTCAAATATTCATCTGCGTGTTTAATATTTTCTAATAATAAAATATTTGCATTTTCCTACTTTTTTTACTTTTACTTAAGCTTAATAAATTATCAATCAAATGGTATTTTAATTCCTCAGTTTAAATGTTTCCATTTTTTCAAAAATGTCTACTGGCCTTAAAGTTTTTACTCAGACTGTAATATGTCCGTGTCTATTTCTTCTCTCATTGGTTTTCTTTTTAAATATTCAAATTTACCTATTTACTAAAAAAAAAAAAAAAAAAAAAAAAAAAAAAAAAAAGGAAAAACATACATAAAACCATTTAACAGTCTTAGACACGCACAGGCGTCTAAATATCGTTTAGTGTGAAGACGTCCATTAGTACATATGCAACACTGCAAAGTGAAAACGACAAGATATCGTTGCTTTCCAGTTGTTTGAACGACAGCTTTAACGCGATCGTACGATAAAATATCGTTTACCTTTCAGTGTGAAAGAGACCAGTCTATTGTGTGATTCATTTAATAACTTCTCACGATAAAATATTGGACGACTTTTTATGGTACGATAAAAGTCGTCTAGTGTGAAAGAGGCCTTAGAGTTTAATAGAATATAGGAACGATAGAAAATCAGTTTTCAGTTCTGAAGTGCATTTATAATGATATTCCTAAAATATATTATCTAAAAAATTTCTTAGTTTCAAAATTCCTATTTTACAAGATATTTTTATAGGGTTCACCGCAATCTGGATTGCTCTCTTCAGAGTATAAGGTCCCGGATTCGATTCCAGATACTGTTGAACAACGGGAGGTGGATGTTAGGTTTCTGCCATCGGCACATATGTTTTTCGGGGTGGCTGCTTGGGAGTTTTCCGGGTTTTCTCCCTTGTGACACGTGAATGCAACACATCATCTATGAACGATTCTTCCAGTAGGCAATTTACGCGGTGAAATTTAATTGACTTACAACATTTTGTCTTTAGACTGTCCACCCTCAGGTATCAAAGATAGCTTATTGAAATTCCTATAGGAGTACGGTAAAATAAAATTCTTTATATTTATAAAAGTATTTATTTTAAATTATATTTAAAAAAAATTTAGACTGTTTTTTACAAGAAAACATTTATTCAAAGAAGCAAAGAATTTTTTCTTGAAGTTATTTAGAAATTCTCACAAAATGAAAACTATACATAAATGAAAACTAAGTTTTCAGTCACTCTAAATTATTAAGTTCTTAGCATTTAAAAACTTTAATTTAGAATCTTCAGCATTTTTTTTATTTAAACGTGTGCACTTTCTACTCTTAATATAAAATATACGATTCAAAGTTTCTTTAGAATTAATTTATATTACAAAGAAACTTATGATTCATTCATTAAAATTTATTTAAGAGTGTATAGAACTTGAAATAGTCCTGCTGGCTGGAAAATACACAAATGTTTATTGTATAAGTTGTTGAAATAGTAATGACAACTAAATGTTTTAAGTCCAATTATTTCTCAATTTGTAATTAATTTCTCCAAATGCTTATGAGGCTGTCTAGACAACTAGACGAGTACTTTGTTATGGTAAACTGAAAATTAGTTTAAAACTGAGTAAATTTTCTAATTGAAAATCGGTTTAAAATTGAATAAATTTGATATTAAAAGTATTTCAAAGAAGGAAGTCTAAATTTTATGGGACATTCAAATATTCAAACAAATTCATTTTTATTTTTAACATAGATTAAACTATAACTTGCACAACTGATATAAACTCATTGATGTGTATTAATTTCATAAGCCGCTTAAATAATTATTTTTTTCACTGTCTTGGAGGTCTTAAATATATTATGAAATGTATTTTTAAGCTCTTTTTTCTCACATTTTTCTGCATACTTACTACTTATTCCTTTTTTATGTATTTTTTATTAACTAATGTCATACTTTCATTCAAAAATTATTTAAGTAGTCCGCAATGACTTGGTTGGAAACGACGTTTAATTACCGGCCGGTAGTGAGTTCGATTCTCGAATCAATCGCAGATCTGTCTTGTTCATCTATGGCCTTTGGATCGCGTAAAATAATTCGTAGTCACAATTTCCTTCAAATGTAATGATATTTCTGGGGGAGGGCCTTACACTATATCCTCTAGGGCAGTGTTTCTCAACTGCATTTACTCCAGGGACTGGTAAAATATTTAGGTATGTTCTCGCGGACCGGTAAGTTTAATAACTCGACGGCACATCTTTTTCACATAAATAAATCATGAAGACAAAAATAATTTTTAAAAAATAATTAAAGAATAAAAATAATTTTATAGATTATTATTATAGATAGTCAGAGCATTCAAGTAATCAGCGGTACTCTATAGAGACACACTGACAGGTGTGCCAAGTGGACGGCAGGGCAATTTTTGAAAAGTTATCAGGTACATGTTTGCCATGTTGTTATATTTTTCATCATCGATCATATTATTCTCTAAACTAGTAAACTATTGCTATTGTAATGTAGGTGCTATTTTAATATCGGTTGTCGATCAATGAGACTAAATTTTGGACAGCTGGATATTTCGAGGTCAAGAGCAAAGAGTTCTTGAGGACCGACGGTTGAGAAACATTGGTCTAGGGGTCTCTGCTTCTAAATTAAGAAAATAGAATCCTTATCTGGACGATGATATCACACTCTTTCTAAATTTAAAAGGAAATGTATATGCATGCATATTAAATTTAAAAAAATGTCAACAGACAATGTGTGTCAGCGTAATTGGATCCATTCACTATGGATTCAGTTTCAGTGTTTCAGTAAACTACTTTCTTGACTCATGCACTCAACCCAATACATACCACTGGTCTTTGAGAATAGAGACCATATAGATTTACCTTGTCGCCAAAAGAATATTTGTGACTCAATAGCGTTGGAATTTGGCTTGAATGACTTGTTAGCAGGATATATCGGTCATCATTTGCTACGGTTTCGAGTCTAACATCTTGCTCTGGTAGGTATGGAATATGATAGCTTTTTGGGATCATGCATCTTATTAAGAAGCCAATCCATGGATTTTAGCAAATCACAACCTTGTGAAAATTTTAACTCCCACTTCATGTTTTCTTAAAAAAGTGGAAATTAGATTTGCTGCAGTTTTCGGAACTTTCGAAAGTATGTTCTTTCTTTGAAATTTGATGCAAATATTTCTTTTTCCAACGACGGGCACTTATGTGGCCAACCCTATGCCACAATAAGGCCAAAAACTGCTACTCATTTATCGTTACCCAGCGGGCACCTGTCAACCAAGTCACGGAGGCAAGTAGCGTTGCCCACGCCATACCAACACAAACCCGTTTATAGGGTGGGCCACATTTACACATCATCATAGATGAAAGAACAGAGAACACAGAGAGAACTGAGAACGACAGTAACATCCTTGCCCAAACCGGGATTCGAACCCAGCTCAGGAGCACTTATCTCTCAGCCATCGGTCGGCCCATACACCATATTTACTTTTCTTTTATTTATATTTCTAATATATTTGTGATTGATGATATATCTGTGATGATTATTAAACATTTTGAACTAAATTGTGTTACTAATAATTATATAAAACTCATTTCATATCAACCTATATTTATTATTTTAAAATCAAGTGCTTTTAAGGTATTTTTAATTTATAAATGGAACAATGTTTTATAAAATATAGTGATAAAAATAATAAATTAATTTTTATTACAAAAAATATTGTATTGTATCATACAATGCAATAAAGAATTTTTAGTAAAATACTTCGATAATATTTTATAAATCTATGATATATGGTAAGCTACTTCTTTTTCTATTTCCCTGTATAGATATATACCATGTATCAAGATACTCACAGCTTACGAGCATTTATCGCTGCCGAAGAAAGGGCAACTTTTTATTTTTAGTTGCGAATTTCTTAACTGAAGCACTGTGAAAAAATTTTCTTAAGTTAATAATATAAGTTCTGATCTTTTATTTTTCTAGTTTTTGACATTATGAGCGTTGATTTGATTATTACAGTATTTATGCGAATCTAATGCGCATCCCCATTTTAAAACTTTAAATAATAAAAAGAATTGTTTTTCGGCGAATGTAATGTGCATCAATAATATGAGGAATTTATTGAATCTTATTTTATACAACAATGGATTTGTATATAGACAATCAATGAATGGTATGATCATTTTATTTAAATTTAGATACCATATTTTATATAACACTGGTTTTATACATATAAAGTAGAAGAACATAGAATTAACCTATTAGTGGGCTATTGTTATGTGAAATAATCATTGTTAATTATCGATACCGTATATACGGTACATATCGTAAAATATGAACATGAAATAAATCGTAGCATTTCTATCTAGCTAGGAGTTTCTACAATCAGTGATGAATAGTAAACGACTTTATTCACTAATGTTTTCGTCAATGGAATCCTCGCAGCTCTCTTCGTCAGAATCAGATTTCTTTCCTCCTCATCATCGTCATCCTCGGCGTTCCAGAACACGTCATCTTCACTGCCATTCAAGAAATTTGAAATGCAGCATTTCTTCAAAGATTTCACAATCATTGGTGTTTCCATGCTTTTCCAGGCAGCAGAAACTCAGTATGGAATAATGTGCGGTGCAGCACGCTCAATTTTTCCTGTCGGGGTCAGTTCACGGTTTGGCTGACAAAACCATTTTTCGTACTTCACCTGAGCGTACCCCTTAAAAGGTTTATTTATACTAACGTTCAGGGGTTGTAACACAGACCTCATCCCTCCAGGAATGCTAACAAGATCACCACCTAGGGTGTGCATCTTCTTTTTTACGTCGTCAGTGAGATGACCACGAAATACGTCCAAAACATTGATGGTGGATTGGAGAGCCCACCGGGATGGCGTTCCCATACATTTCGGAGCCAATCAAGCATTACTGATTCCGCCATCCAACCCTTCTCTTGGTTTCGAATCAGAACATCATCTGGGAACAGCTTTTCATTCTTAGTGGATATAGGGGATGTTTTTCGTTTGAAGATTAAGAAAGGGGGGAAGTTTGCACCCGTCTGCTGTTATTTGCAGCATCACTGCTACGCATTGTTTTTCACATCCCGAAGTTTTGATGATAACTTCCTGAGTCCCCTTCTCCGTAATGGTGTAGTTACGAGGCATATCAAACCAAATTGGCGTCTTATCAGCGTTGCCAATTTTCCCCATTGAAAAATTCTTTTCCTTCCGAAGTGTGATGACATATCTCTGAAATGTACCGTCTCCTGATGCTCCGGGATTGTTGCTCTGGCAGGGGGTGGTTTCGTGTCGTGGCGCTTGCCACACATGTGCCACTTGTTCTTGGCGGGATTGCTACTCGCAATAGACTTTCTTTGACCGTATGCCTTCGGGCGGGTCGGTCCCTAGTAAATTTATGTATACCGCTGAAATGTTAGTAGCTTTCCCTCAAAATCTGCTGGAAGCTTTTGGCATATTGCTGTACGGCGTCTTTGAGATAAGCTCATCCGCTTCATAAACCGATCCATCCACGGCTAGCATTAAACTCTTGTTTGGGTATAATAAGAACTTCAGCCTCCTCTTTTGCTTTATTTTTTATGGCGTCACTAGTCACAGGTTGTCCATTTTTCCTCCATTCACGTACAAATTCCAATACTTTTTCTTCAATTTCAGGGTGTCTTCCTTTGCGAGTGCCAGTGAATTTCTTTCTACTAGCTTTAGTTGCAAACAGTGCCAATTTCTGTTGCCGCCACAAGCGAACATTGCTCTCAGCTATGTTGAACTCCTCTACCTGCCTTTCTATTGCCATTATTTTCAGTCATAAGGAATTAATTTACGTTTGAATGTAGCGTCATATGACATTCTTCTCTATTTGCCCTCCATTTCGTGATTACGTATTCTGCAGTTTCTATCCTCTATGCAATTATGTGCCAACAAAAATTGTAACTGATAAATGTAGTGGGAAAATACAGTAATCCATTGTAACAATTTGAATTTGGTTGACGTCATCGGCGGACTGCTGACCTTGCATTCGAATCTAATGCGCACCCCAATTTTGAATACTACATTTGGCCAAAAAACCATGCGCATTAGATTCGCGTAAATACGGTACGTTCTCCTGTTTCATGCTGTGACCCTAAATTTTGAATATGTTTTATTTGACTTTATTAATATGTGCTTCCTCTCATATTCATTACAACATTACCATTTCCTTAATATTTTTGAGCATTATATCAGTTGTTTTTTGGTCGTTTTGGCAGCCGAGTAATTAGTAGTGCTGTGTCCGGCGCTCAGAAGTTAATGGGTTTGATTCATGTCTCGTTCATAAATGTTTGTAAAGTTTGGTTCAGAGTTAAATTTAAACTATTAAGTCTTGCTCCATTTAACCATTGTATGTGAAGAGTGTGCGCAGGATGTAAAATTCACACAAAAACGCGCGATTTAATACTAAACTTAAACTATTTTGTAAATCACACACAGCGAATCATAAACTAATTATGATTTCAAATATTTTTAACTGGTATAACTAACTGTGTTCACTAACTGGTATGTTGCCACAGCGTTATCTCATTTAGAGTGGGATTTAAAATTAATTAAAAGCTATATATTTAAATCACTTCATTAATTATAATGCACTATATTCTTATCTAGTTAGCTAACTATGTTTATATAAATTAATTGTGATTACATGTGTTCGCTAATTAGATCCACAAATTATCAAGTTAATCACAAATACTTATGAATTTAAAGTCACAAAATCTTTTGTAATCAGATTTTGCTAAGTTTAATTTCTAAATAAGTAATTTCGATTTTTAATGCGATATGTGCTGAAATTGGGGCAGCTATTTTGGTTTGATTCAATTCATTGTAATAAAAGTTGCATAGTCTAAAAGATAAATCATATAGCTCTCATTAATATACATTTTTATTATTAAATCATCATTAGTTCATATGTTAAACTACAAAAATATGATCAATAATCCATGAAGCTTATTTCACTGAAAAGCATGTGGTTTATTTTTATAAGAAAAAAATGTCCGTTTTAAACAATGGTCCAAAATATATATAAATATATTTTCAATTAATCATCTGTTGTTTTAAAGTTTGTGTTTTCAAAATAATAGGTACCATAACTGAATCTTTACGTATGTAAAATTTAACTAAATAAATATTTACCAGTACGTAATAATATGAAAAAAATGCCAAATCAAAATGAAAAAAAATTATTGGTAGTACACCGATTATCCATCTTAAAATTTTCCTATTCAATTGTTATCGTATGCCAGCTACACACATGCCACAGGGACCCGTTTATAGGGTAGAAAACCATTCACTCCACATTCATACAAGGAAAGGACAAAGACAGGATAGATAGAGAGAGAAAGTACATCCATGCCCGAAACGGGATTCGAACCCAGGACCTCCCTATCCGTAGTCAGTGACTCTGACCACTAGACTGGGCGGGCGGCTTCTATTCAATTAAGAATTGATATTAATTCCAATTATATAGTAATTAATGTTCAAGAATTGGTTTTAATTGAAAAAATATGCTGAAAAATTTTCTTAATCTTATTATATACTTTAATTGATGAAAGAATATCGATACAACTCTTGAAAATATTGAAATAATAGAATTTATTTCGCAATTAATGATTATATATCATCACAATTATTCATTTATTTTGTCAGCATCATTAGTTGAGTCAACGATGTTATTAAAATATTGTGAGTGAAACGGAAATAATGTGCTTTGAACTTCGAGGTTTATTAAAACCTTTTCGCGAAAATAATTTGGCATCAAATGTATGAGAATGTCATTAGATATTAATTAAAGCTGACTTCGGACGCCAATGCATAGAGCTCAAATTAATTTCCATACTTCAAAAACTGGAATAATGGTCAAAGGAATTCATTATACTCTCATCGCAAACAAATTTTCAAAGTGATTTCACTTCATCATCCTTTCTCTAGTACCTCTCCTTGTATTCTAGTACCTCTCCTAATTCCATTATTATCAACTAATATCTGCATTACAATTATAGAAATAAATGCATGTTCAAAATATTTTGAGTTAAATGACTTCAACACAAAAGAAATTCATTTCTAATTGAAATTTAAGGCATCTGATATGAAAAATTAATACATATTGTCGAATTCCATCGTTCTTATGTTCTAAAATACACTTTTACATGGTAATAAAAAGTAAAAAAAGTGAGAAATTAACAATCTCATTAACTATTAGAATCCTTGATAAACCAAATATCTTTTGAAAGTTTGGGCTAACTGTTGTGAAAGGTTTCAGAACAATCACATTCTTTTTTTTTTAAAAAGGAAGCTTTTTGGAAACACAAAAAGGTACAAAGGTACTTTCTAAAAAGGTACAAATGTAGACAAATGGAAGCTTAAAATGATAAAAAATGAATATTATGTTTGTAAATCTTGGTAAGTAAGTAAAACAAATCCATTTGTTAATATTGAAATTCAAAATTTTTAAATATTTATTTTAATATTTATGAACCGCGAGAATTCTACAACTAAACATGAGTTTCATATTGACTAATAGTTGGCAATATTCCTTTAAAGAATGAAAGCACATTAAAACCATAACGCAGCTGAATCTCTTTCAGTTGATATTGTAATAATTTCGACAACCGCATGATGGCGCTGCGGAGGCAGCAAAAATGAGTTTTAAAAACAGAAGAAAGGCGGGCTTCTCTGCTGGGAAGTAGAACGAGACTGTTGAGATTGTTATTGTGTGTCTTCGCTTAAAAATGTTCATGTAAATTTAATTTTATGTTATGTGCAATCATAGATATTTGATTGCTAAAATTATGCGTGTTAAATTAGCTGCACAAATATAATTCATCGATATAACAATATCAGTAAACTTCCCTGCAATTAGATTATAGAAGGGCTTTAAATTTTGTTAATCAATATAAGGGATTGAACTTAAGAATTCTCGACTCTTTTTGTTTGATACTTTTATTTACTTAATTTAAAACTCACAAAAAGAAGATAATGCGCTATTTTACTGTCTAATAAATTAATTTTATTGTCCTGGAATCAAGGTTAGTTGTCTGATTTTTATAACCGAATTGCATAAGTTTTAGTAGTATGATATCTTAGTAGATATTTAAGTCTTGAGAGTTAAGAGTATTTAATTTTTGTAAAACTTGCAAAAATGAAAGAAAATTTTAAAATTTAATATTTATTTTCATTATTTATTTTTGTTTAATTTTAAAGATCATTAATATTTAATTTTAAATATTTAAAATGCCTAGATTATTAATAATAAATATTAAAAGTGTTGGCGTAATGGGAAGTGTTATTATTAAACTACAGAATAAATTTTTTTTCACTTTTTATTTTATAAAACTATAGTTGATTAAAAATAATTCTCAAATTATATTGATAAGTATTTATAAACATTCATTGGTATAATTTTGTCATTTAAAATCTCATGGAAGTTTATTTTCATTGAAAGATCTGAAATTCATCTGTAATAAATATTTTACATAAATTATTTTTCAATATATTATATCAATGAACATTGCATTCAATATTCAAAGTACTGCGATATCAAATGTATGAAGTGTATTAATAAATGTACGTAAATATGTATGAAATGTATTAATAAATATTGATGCGTTGATGTATTGATGTGAAAAAGGTGTAATATTTCACATTTAAAATTTAATTAACTGAAGTATGATTATAATGTTTTGCATAATACTGCGTACAAATGAATATTTCTGATCAAATATTTTTTTATTGATAGAAGTTCTGTTGATTACCTTCCCATAACAATGCCGTTTGGGAGAAACAAAAGTGAGAAGTACGAGTTGAACCCTTCTGACAGAAGCAGAGACACCTATGGAGCATGCAGGAAAGCTGGAGAGGATGAAGATTATATACTATCCAGAGACGAGTTGGTCAGTTCTTTCAATAGTTATAATAATATATATACTTGTATCAACCTTTAACTTTCTTGTATACATATATATATTTATATATAAATGAAATTTGAAAACATTTATATTATTGAAATTGGAAAAAAGTTTTTAAAAGAGCAACATCAATTATTTAGAGTAAAAAAAATAAATAAATACAATAAAACTTTAAATTGTTTTTTTCGATTTAAACTAACCATAAAGTGGTGGTTTTGTCGTGTGTTTTTTCATTTTGATTTTTTTTATGTTCTATTTACAACGATTCAGTTTCTGAACCAATATCGCTAAAGATTTGAAAATTGAAAACTAATTTTCAGAACAACATGTAATTTTCAGGATTTTGAAAACTTTTACAAACGGAAAAATTACAGTTAAAAAATACATATTTATAACTGCTAAAAATTATGAATGGATTTTTTCTTATCGCCGATGTCACTTAAACATTCGATGGGGAACTTCGCCTTATTTGCTGCCGCTCGAAGAATGCGATTTGAAGGCAGGCAGCATATTCATAGACAAGTCGGATTTACGACGAAGTCTCAGTCAAATGTGACTTAAATGAAAAGTTATATGACGTCATGGATATTTTAAACAAATGAGAATTCTAATAAAGAGATGTAATCATGATGATCTCAACTAGAAAGAAAGAAACAACCACTTTATGGTTAAAATAAACATTGTCAGAGAATAAAATAAGCAAGTAAAAATTGAAATTTAAAACGAGAAATAATGATAAACGAGATAATTCTGGTGGATTAAAAAAAGTAGTTTTATGTCATAAGAGGGAAGGGAGGAAAGGGAAATGTGTTTCGATTTATTTCTGCAATAATTCTCATGGAAAGTAATATGAAAGTTTATGAATTAATGTAAAAGAAATGAAAAGAAATAACACTAACTGAAAGAAAACAAAAAAAAAAATACTCTAAAACAAAACAAAATATTAATTTAAAGAAAAAACCCATCGGAAACGAAAGTTTCTCAAAAGAAACTATTGAATCTAGTTAACTATATATAGATAATTGCTTAAAATGTTTTGAAAATAATAAATATTTGCAAGAAAAAGGATAATTATTCAATACATATTGAAGATTGCAAGTAAATAATAAATTGAAAAGCAGTTTGAAAAGGATTGGAAAAATTAAAATTGGAAAATTAAACTACTGAGAAAGACGTTGAGCTAAGAGCAAATATATATGCTTAATGTGGAAGCAAAGGAATTATTATAATTCAAATTATAATGATGCTGCTATGTATCTAAAAAATTACTGTTACTAAGCATATGTATACATGCATCCATATTTTTAATTTCTTTTTATTCATAAACTGATTGAGTTTTAGAAAAAAATATAAATACATGTTTTCAAATTAGAAAAAAAGAAACCATTAAAGAGTAACATTTTTAAAATTTTATCAAAGAGCGTACCTATTTTTTTGATTACATATCACGTCTTGTAATCATAATATCAAAAAAGGCGAACTTAATTTTTTACTTTAAAAAAGCGATTTATCTGTATTCATTTCATTAAAATTCAAATTAGGAATGCTGATAATTCAAAAAGAACTTGTAGTGAAGTTTAATGAATTGCGTTCTTCAGCTCTAATTAGTATTAAGTCTTCCAAAATGCAGAGTGAAATAAAAGTTTTTCTTTTTGCTGCATTGCAATTTTTTTTACATCTTTTACGATTCTCATATTTAATTAAAAGCAAAGTCTATACGTTATTTTTGAAGCCATCATCCATAATCAGTGACATTATTCGTAACTGTGCGCATCATAATTATATTCATCAGTTATTTTTATTGTTACTAAACGTAAAACATTTTGGGGGTTCAGTGTAGAATCGGGTACTCCTTGGTTTGACGAAACATTTGGAGATACATCTAGGCGATAAAATTTAATTTCTGGTAGCCCGACTAACTCTGTCTCTGTATAGCGGCTTTATTAGTCACATGTTGGCGCCTTCCTCGGTGTCAAAAAAATCGCCAAAGAATCAACTCTTATTGTAAGTTTTTACTCATTTTAAATATTATATTATACACTATGGTGCTCATAATTATAACGAAAACTGCGTTTTTTAAAAAACGAATGACAACATAATATTTAAAAACTGCTCTGACATTTAATTATGTAATCACTTGCTATAATATTAGAATTAAGAACTATTTGAAATAAATTAGGAATTATTATGAAGTGCTTCTCATAATTCTATTTAATTAATTGCTTTTTAACATTTGTCATATATTTTGACATAAATTTGGGGTCACTGTTACTTTTTATACAAATTTCCAAAAATATTATATTTTCGGTAGATTTAACTTTTTTCTTTAAAATTTCTTATTAACAAATTTTTGCAAAAAAATGTTTATTTGGCTATTTGTTTTAAAAATGTCCTGAGAAATTTAGTAATATGGAACTTAAAGTAGAAAAATATGAATCTTAAAATAAATAAAAGTGATAAAAGTTTCTCAAATCGCGAAATACTTCTGTAGAGATAAAAATATATGACTGTGGTCTTAAAAATAAATAAATAAAAATTATTTAAAAAAATTAAACATTTTTATCTATTTTTTTCGGAAAGAAAGAGAAAAGAGCAAGAGCAAAATCCGAGACACAATTTAATGCAATACATCATCTGGTGTTGCAGTTCGGAAAATTGTTTTCTCGATGAATTTCTTGGCATCTTAAAAATATCATTAATTATGTGTTTTAAGAATTTATAATAATCATGAATATTCACCAAACGTATAAAAATAATAGAAAACTGCATTTTACAAAACCTGATGAACTCTCACTCAAAAAAACTGTTATTAAATTGATTCAAAAGAATATTAAATGGAAAAACTGCAATAGTTTCTGGTGAAAGTATTCTTCAATTTGGATAGAGCTTTGGTGTTATTCAGTTTTAAAGAAAAACTCTGTTACGTTTTGGCTTGGAATTTCAGCACAATTAGAAAAATTTAATAATATAAAAAGGTATTAACTTTAAAATGTATATAGAGAAAACTTAGAACTGGAGCTATACCAGCTATACAGGCATATTATAAGAGTTTCAAATGTTATATTCCAACAAGGATCTTTTCCAACTTTTTGATTAAAAAAAATTGTTCTGAGAGGATAAAATGAAATGGTTGTTTTGGAAAAGCCAGAAACGAAAGTTCTTAATTTAAAGATCATTGAAAATGTTTGAGAATATCGCAAGATATATACATAACGGTGGCAACGATATTCTGATTTAGGAGATTTTGTTAATTCTGCTCAGGATGCATGAAATGAATTAGAAGTAAAAAATATTAAAAAAACCAAACATAAAAGTGCTGCCAAACAGGATGGCAGAATGTTTACAAGAATAGGGTGGCGAGAACTGATTATTAATATTTTTTTTTAAATGTACAGAGTGCAGTGGGTAAAATCGGTCCGTTGCAATATTATAAAATATTGCACTCATTTTTTGGAATGATTTGTTTATATTCATGTATAACGTTTTTGGCAACTAAATCTGTGTGTGTGTTGGATCTATATTCTTTGAGATTTCATTGAATTCGATTTGGGGATCCTCGAGGAGTTTTATTCAAACATTCCAGAAGAGATGCTTCAGCTATGTTGCTTTCAGCTGGATGAGGTAACATGCTGCAGATCAGATCATTGTTGATCCCTTTGCACGTGGTCTTTACACTTGAGAAGACGATCCGATAAGGAGTGTGGTCTCCTCAGTTCTTTGACCTGTTCAATTGTGCGGCTTTAACTTAAAGTGAACTGTTAAAGCTAAGAGTATACGAAACAAATCCACGCATAATTGAAGAATTCAATATCAGAATCCAGGATGTCATCAATAACATCACAACACAAGAAATTATAAAGGTATATATATATATATAATATATATATATATATATATATATATATATATATATATATATATATATATATATATATATATATATATATATATATATATATATATATATATATATATATATATATATATATATATATACATACATACATACATATATATATATATATATATATATATATATATATATATATATATATATATATATATATATATATATATATATATATCCTCAATCATGCTCACATAGTAGTGAAGTGAGTGGAGGACAATTTCAGCACATTAAGTTAGAAGAGGGAGTAATCTTATTTAATACATTACATCTTATTTTATGCTTTAACTTTACATGACGTGCGCGCGCGCGTATTCTATATATTTAATATCTGATATTCTTTGTGTCTTTATGATTGAGAATGAGCATATTTATTTTGCTCTCAGTCTCTTGTTTATTTTATTTACCTAGATACATTTTTATTTGAAATTTTAACAGTATAGATGTTAATTTTATTATTATAATTTTAAATGTAATTTAGTAAAATTAAGAATACTATTGACGCTATTGTTAAATTTTATTGATTCATTTGAAATTAATTTTTATTGACATATTCGAAATCAAGTATTATGGTAATCTTGAAAAAGAGGGGTCCTTGTGTAACGACCTGACTCTCCTAGTCGAAACATCAAAAAGAATAATTTACAGTAAATTAAAAAGTAATAGAGCCTCCTTGTGTAAAGTGATGCAGCTTTGGATAAGGGGTGGAGTATCTTGTTCTGCAAAAGTAGTAGGCTCTTCAGTTTCCTACCACCATCTGTTGAAGTTGCTTTCCTTTCGTTTGCTTACTGGGCATCATTGTTTGCAGAAGCATTTGCATCTTACAGTAATTCCCCCTATAACCTGGTACTCTTATAGTGCGTTTTCATATTACGTTATTTCTTGTTTCTCGTATAACACGTGTTTTTCCTCATATAACGTTGATTACCCATGTTATGTTTCAGTACTGCGAAATTTAAAGTTCATTATCAATTTCGCATAAATTTGCACATAGTGTCAAATGCGTTCTTATACGATTAAATTATTGACCTTTGAACATTCTGTTAGAAAAAGATGTTGGGGTGGAACGTTATTTCAGATAGTTCTTACAGAGATTAGACCTGTCATAAAACTGTTTTGGGAATGATTTTGATTTATTTGAAAGCAATTGTTTTTTAGTTACATTAGTAAAAGTTTTTTTTTTAACTTTAAAATGTTCTTAATTTGATTTTAATTAAACGCATACATTTTGTTCATAACATTGTTTTTTTCTTAATATTTTATTTATATCCCCTTTCAACTAGAAAAGTTTATTTGTACATAACGCGTTATACGAGGTCATACGAGCGCGTTTTACGAGAATGCTCGTTTAGCGAGTTTTCCTACAACGTGGAACCAATATACCGTGTTATAGCAACACCCCCTAGAATACTCTAGGGGTGTCTGTTATAGGGGGGCTACTATATTGATGTCAAGGAATTGTCTAGTAGCCCTTTATATCCCCAGGGATGTATTTGGAAGGTGGCAATTTCAGACATTGCTTCATTGTTTGAAAGTTTCTAGAAAACAACTCGATGGAAGCTAATCTTAATTCTTTTTATGCTTCGTCATCACTTTATTGGGCAGCTCGTCAAATAATGGCAGAGATGCCGAAGACGGGTGTAGGATAAAAAATTTATTTTAAATAAATGTTTCATATAACGTAGCAAATTTTTCAGTATTCTCCTAAAATTAATATCCAGATTTCATTGTAAATTCATAAAACAATTTTGATAGGTAAAAGTTGTATGAATCTATTAATTTAAATGCTATTTTTGTAAATATTTATTTTCTATTGAATATAATACAGTCAATAGTTCGTCAATAATGTTTTCATTTATCAAATTTTAGATGCCCATGTAATACTGCATTCTTGTACGTTACATTTAACGTTTATAAATCTGTCGCTGTTCTTATAATTTTTCTTGTTTATTTTTAATATTTGATTTTTTTATTTCCTAATAATAGCTTGGGAATAGCAGTTGCTAAAAAAATTTAAATTAATTTTCATATAAGAGTATGTGAATAAGATTTTGGTAAATCTCACACATAATTTAAATATCCCAGTTCCTGTTTATGAAAAATTATGAATTACTTCGTCAAAATTTATAAATTATTAATTACTTCGTCATAATTTTAATTTTATTGATAATTCTATTAAAAAATAGAGGTTTTTCATAAATTCATAGAGAATTACTGAAGAGAAATTAGCTTACCATTGTAAATAATGATGTAATATATATATATATATATATATATATATATATATATATATATATATATATATATATATATATATATATATATATATATATATATATATATATTCGTTTATTAAATTAAATTTACATTTTTTTTACATTTTGCATTTTAAAATTTAAGAATAAATAATTTAAAATTTTATTATTGGTCTCGACATTAAGGACGTCAATATATTTATGAACCTTATTTAATTTCTAATAATGAATTACTAAACACAAAAATATAAATTAAGATAGAAATATTTCAATTATATATTTTTTACTTGTAATCATATTCATTTTAGCTTGGACTTTTTTTATCACAATAAGGAAAATAAGGGAAAACTATAAAAGCAATTTGATCTACTAAAATTAATTATAATATTATTGTTATTATATTTTATTAAAAAATACAATTGTTACAATATATTTTTATTTTTTAAAATATAATACTGAAGCTATTATATATCATATCTGCTGACCGATGGCAGAGTGGTTAGTGTTCCTAACTTCAAAGTTGTAGGTCCCATGTTCGAGCCCCAGTTCAAGCCTGGATTTTACTTTTGGGGCAAAGATGGCGCACCAACTAGCTGCTTCTTTGCATATGAGAGTTCATCCCCTTCGCCCCTTGTAGCGCTAATAGGATGATTCCCATGAGCAGCCAAGGCATTGCCAAAAAATGTAATGCTTTTATTGTTATAGTTTATTATAATCTAATTATAAAAGTATTTTGTAATACTAACGGCAAATTCGGCAAGCCTTTGCAAGTTATATCTTTCAATGGAAAATGAGTACATAGTTTTCAGAGATCAATTGTGATATGGAAAAAACAATTGTAACATGTTTTCCTGTATATAATCCGCGGATTATGTGTTAAAAAAGTTTCGAATTTCTTTGAGCGTTTTATACGCCACCGTGGATAATCTGATAAAAGCATTTTCCCTCAGAAAAGTTTTCAATAAAATTTTGAAACAGATGCCGTTTATGTTTATTAAAATAAATAACAGATGGCGCCACAACATTGGTCAATGCAATTTCGCCTTCTGTCTTGACCTAAGTTGAGAGACATTCAAATTCGTATCGTCATGTGGAAGGGAATTTGACAGTAAATTTTAAACTAAAAGCGATAGGGATGGAAATTAAAAAACAATGGTGACAAACGTGTTATTGTAAGAGGAAAAACAGAGCATGCGCCATACGAAAGAAAAATGTATCCAATGCGCAGTTCAAAAATAATCCATTTATTTTTAATTATTGATGAAACAAATATATTTTATTTTTAAAATATATCTAACCTCGTTTTAAAAGTTATTAAAAACTAAAAATCGATAAATTTTTACTGGAATCTTCTCGAATCTTGATGGATGTCGCACTTTCATCTCAGTTTAACGCACTTTGCGTTGAAAGGGATCCACAAACAGATCTTTTACATAATAAATATTATATTTTTTCTGTACAATTTATTATTTTGTTTGGCTTTACATTATCAGCTTGTCTTTCTCATACTAGATTCTCTTTCCATTTCAGAATAATATCAGAAACTGTCTACGTGTTACGAAACACAAAATCTAGATCTAAAATTGTAGATCGGACACTTATGTTTCTTATGCACTAGATGGTGCTAGTCTCAAACGTTAAAGTAATCAACATGAGAACAATCATAAATGAATTGAATGATGTACAGAGTGCTTTAAAATTCCATTTAGGCCGTTGTTGCACCAGTATGCTTTCCCGCACTCAGCCCTGTTGGGATCCACCAGTTATACAGAAGCAGCCGGGTGGAGTCTTCGGGATTTTGAAGCAAGGACTAAGCAGCAAACTCCCAATACTTGGCCTGCCACTCCCAGAGATATCATTTCACTTGGATGACATTGCGACCCCTCAGTTTTAACGTGCTCTAGAAAAACATAAGAAAACACGAAGGATCTTCGGTCAAGCTGGGATTCGAACTCACTCCCTTCCCCTAATGAGAACGTCACTCTAATCAACCAGATCACCGTGATCTTTCTATTTAGGCCGTGGTAGCCTAGTGGTTGGGGCATCGGCCTTTTGCCCGGAAAGGCTGGATTCAATTCCCAATGCCATCAAAGTCCCACAGAGTGCGAGCGATATACGTGCTCGTTAAATCTGTGGAATCAAAAGTCCTCTGGTCGGTCACTGAGCAGTTAGAACGGGTGTAACAGTATGGAGAAAATTCCCTCCCCCTCCAGATCAAAGTCAAAATTAAGGGATTTGATTCGCTAGTGGTGCCCTCTATCGGAGGAGCCATAGAGAAAAGACGAACTTCGACATTCGTAGTGCTCTGATTCAACAAAAGACTCACCCTTCTGATTTAATTTTACATAGCCGTTTGCTAGCGAGCTTGGCTTGCACAAGTGTCATAAATAATAACAAAAGCATTTAGTTACGAATTTGTTGAACAGCGTACTAGTTGCACTAAACAAGTACGAAACATGTAGGCATATATATTTTCTATCAGCGGTTTATGGGGAAGACTGCAAACATACCTACACTTAACAATAAGCAAAACAATACTTATGCAAAAAAAAAAAAAAAAATTTTTCTAAAAATAGCAACGATTATTTTTTAATGTATACTGTGGGAATGCGTAAAGTAAGTCGACTCATGATACATTACATATATTTCCTACTCACAGGGGTTAAAAACAAGAAAAAAACATAAACACCATTTTAAAAAAATGGAGAAAGGGACCGCGGCCCCCTTCTTGTAGCGGGGAGAGTTCCGGCAAGGAATGTTTTGCCCATTTAAGTTAATTATATATTGGTATGAAAAACTTAACAGGAAATTCAAATCAGAGATAATTTCTTTTTAAATTAACTACTAATTTTTTAATCATATTTCGAAATGAAACCTAGCTTCAATTTTAAGTTTATCAATTTTTATATGGGTTTCCTTCTCTTCCATGCGGCTGTTCTAAGTTCAATTCTGGATTAAGATTTAGTTGTTAAACCGAATTAGGAATTTATATAGATTATAGGTTAACATATAGAAAATAATTGTTTTATTTACATAAATATATATATTTTAACATATAAGTCAAAAAGTCAAATAAATTGTTTAACATAATGAGATATGTGCAATTTTCTTTTTGTAAAGTATTTAAGCAATTGATAGCGTATATATATATATATATATATATATATATATATATATATTAATCAATTTTAAATGAGAGACAATTTATAAAAAAATAAAAAACTCAAAATATTTTCTCAATAATTTGAATATTTGAATATAAACTCGAGTAAATTTCTTGTTTATGTATATTTAAATTTTCTAAGTTACAGCTATCTTTCATGAATTTCATAAATTCAGATATGAATAAAACATTTCTTATATAGAAGTTAGAGAATGAAAAAGATAAATTTACTCTAAATATATTTCTTCTCTCCCTATGAAAATGTGACTAATGTTATTCAGTTTAATACATGAATAAAAATATTTATCTTATCGAAAAACTCGTAGTAAGCTCAAGATTTTAAACAAGATAACTGTTTTACATTTTTTCTAAACACTAGGGATTCTCTTGGAGTTTTTCATCAGTTATGGAAGTTTGAGTAGCATTAATATATTAAATAAAGTAAATATGGATAATTTAACTATATCATATATTATAATAATATAAAACTCCTGACATTAAACATAGAATACTTTTGAAATGAGTCAATCACAAGTTGCATCTATTTATAAATGCATTTTACAGTCAACTACTTCAAAATAATAAGTCGAGGAAGATACAATTGTGGACAAGTTATCTTATTTAATATAAAACATTTCTTATAAAAAGAAAAATTTAAATAGAAGAAAATCATTCCACATTTTGATTCAATATTAACGAGCTTTTATGAATGTTGATATCATTAAAGTTATAAATTTTGTTGTTGTGTGAGTTATGAGAAATATATAACATTTATTTATATTTACATTATATTTCAGAAAAAAATATGAAATATATATTTATCATTTATTGGCATATGTTTTGAAGAATATACTATAAATAGGTTTTTACTTACAAAGTTGCCAGGTGAAAACATCAAATATAGTTACAAAAAATTGCTATTTTGAAAAATAATGATACTTATTATTAAGTTATGTTTGTTCAAGACAATAATTATCCCATGAAAACCAATCCCACATATAGATCAACTGAATGCTAATCGAAGAAGGTTTAGAAAGCTTTATATAAGGTCAATAAATATTGAGATGTCAATATTCCATTCATCCTCACGCCAATGAATTTTTAATGGTCGTCGTATAGAGAAGACCGAAAACACGTTCTGTGCATGAGGAAAAAAAAATACTTTTTCAAAATTAAAAAAAAAAAAAATCATGGTAAATATTGTTATTTTGTTTCTTCCAAAGATAGCTTTATATTTACACAAAAAAAGTTCTATATCCTTTCTACACCCACAATGGTTGCTTTTATAAGACAGTTTTAAGAGAGAGGAATGGATCCTCACGCCTCCATCCTTGAAGCGAGTGGAGTTCCGGAAAAAAGTACATTGTAAAATAAGTAATTTTATAGGACGTTCAAATAAATTTTAGCCGAGCTGGCAGCCGAATGGTTAGCGCTCTTGCCTTCGGTTCAACAGATCGTGGGTTCGAATCCCACCTTGGGCATGGATGTTTGTAGTGGTTCGGAATCCACTTTAAGCCGTAAGTCCCGGTCTAATTAGCCCTCGTGTGCGAAAAATGACCGTTGAGCGACAAACAAACCAAACCAAATAAATTTTAATTAATTAAAAATACTGCAGCCAAAAATACTTTAATTAGGAACTTTGCAGAGAGGAAAGGATCTTCACGCTTCCGTTCTTGAAGCGAGCTGAATTCCGGAAAGGTTTACATTATAGGATAAGCAATTTTAAAGAGAGCTCAAATCAACGTTGACTAATTAAATCTACGGCAGAGTCAAAATTTCTAAAGGAAAAATATTCTGTATTTTTTAAACCAGCTTCTTGATTTATAAAGATAAGGGCATTTAGATTTACCTGTTAATAACAACAAAATATTACAATAAAAAAATATAAATAAAAGGAATTTATATTCTTTATAGAAATTCATAAAGAGAAATAAAATAAAGAGAAATAATTAAAAAATATATAAGGAAGGTATTCATAATTATCACTTAATCTCAAACAATGATGCATTACATTAATAATAAAAAAAGAAAAAATTAACATCGAAAATTAAGCAAACATCGATGACAGCATTCTTTACAGATTATACAATTAAAAATTATGTTAATTCCACTAACAGCCCTTAATTAATTTACAATGATACGACTTCTTTCCCAGATTTTTCCGAAAGTCAACTTTTCAGCCAATTTTAATGTAAACAATTAAGGGTTTTGAACTCGATTCTTTGTGACACGTTGCTTTTAAAAAGAAACCAGCTCGCTCGCTGGTAATCTTGATAAGTAGAGCAAAATTTTGAGAGTGTGAATTTTAATCTTCATAAATGTCATAACGAAATAGTTTTCCTTTGAATAAACAATAAAATGAAATTCTGAATATCTTTTCGGTTATTTCAGGGCTCATCTCTATATTAAATCAGTGAACATTTCTTAAAATTAACTGATATATTATTGGCTTTTTTCTCATGATAAAATACTTTTAACTAATATAAATTCGAATTTTACTTAAAATATTGATTGATAATATTAGGAATAGGAAAACATGTATTGTCAAACATTGGCAATTAAACTTTTGATTAACTTTTAAGCATATCAAATATAGATTTGCTATGTTTTCAGCTTTTTTCAGTTGCATGTGTGATAAATTATGCTTATGAATACACAGTAAAAATTTCATGAATTATGTATTATTTATGAAACGAACCAATATAATTTAAAGGCCTTATTAGATTTTATACCTGGAAAATAAAAACTTATTTCCAAAAATGTTGTTTTTATAAGAACAAAAACGATTTTTTTTAAAAATTTTCTATTCTTGAAAAAAAATTTTATAAGTTGATTCAGAAATTTAATTCTTTAGATTAAGATAGCATATTCACAGTAATTAAAATATTGAGTATAATTGACTTGATCAATTGATATCTTTATTTTTTATGCAAATTTTATTTTGAAGAAACATATTGTACTTTAATAGATTACTTAAAATTATGAACAGTTCTCATTTTAACTTGAAACACATATTTCATATATTCAGATGCATTACTAATTAAGAAAAATACATTTCGACGAATTTTAGAATTCAATAACATATATTCTATATTCTTATAACAAATATTTTTTTAAATGGATTCATTTCGACGAATTTTAGAATTCAACGGCATACATTCTATATATTGATTAAATACTTTTTTAAATGGATTATTTATATTATGTTGTCCATGGTGATTTCCAGATATAATAAAAAACCTTATATAAAATACTGATATGTTATGGGTGAAATTTATGACAAGCACATTTAAATGGTTATAATAAAAATGGTGTCAGCACATAAGACTTTTTTATCATTTATAATAATGATAGCTTTAAGTTTCATTTTTTTTTGAAATAAAGAATAGTTTTAAACCCATAAAAATATGTTGATTAAGTGCTGGGATTTTTTTTTTTGCAACAGTAGTTTCAAATTGTACAATGTCTATACAGTAGAACTCAAACTACCCAAATCACTTTCAGAATTTCTTAAAAATTTAATTAGACTAAAGAAAAGGAGGACAATGAAAAAAATGAAAAAGCTCAAGAAAAGGAAAAGTAAGATAAAGAAGATTAGAATGAGAGAGAGAGAGAGAGACGTGTCTCTTGAGGAACTCAGAAACATCTTTTTGGAAATTCCTGGATGCTCAGAAGTCAGTGCAGAAGATGTAGAAGAAGAGATTAGGAGTGAGACCCTAGATTTCAAATGGCCAATGATGATAAACTTGTTGAAAGTATTGAGGAAAAAGATGACTTTAATGTCCTAATTGAAGCAGGCACAGGACCATCAACTAGTGAAGCATTTGCCGGCTTTGAAACTGCTTTGAAGTGAATGGAGCGTCTGCCCGAGTCTGACCACATGCATAATCCTCACTGTCCAGTGGATGCGCGACTTGGCTTCCCGAAAACGGATGAAGGCATTGAAACAGCTGACTCTGACAGAGATGTTCAGCAAGCAATGACTTTCATCTACAGCACTGTACATGCACACTGTATTAATGAACAGTTCTTGTAAGTACCTTACCATGTAAAAATGTTGAATTTTAATTTTATTGATTAAAAGTTCTTTTTATTTAAAAAAAGTCGTTTTTTCTCCCATTTTCAACTTACAATAATGAATTTAAATAAATTAACAAAAAAAAAAAAAAATTCCAGTCATCCGAATGGGGACCGGTTCCAATTGATTCGGATAATTAGAATTCTACTATACAAGTTTAGGCTCTAAAGGTAGTTTCTAATGCTTTCAGATACATATATAAAGAAATATGTACATTTCATGGTACACATTTCTTTCACAACCTCTGTTCTTTCTGTTGCTTGTAGGTTTTTATTACGAAAGAAATTCTCAGAAGCTCATCTCATGTAGATTTAAATTCTGGCTAACATCAAAAAGCTGATGAAATCACAAAAGACATCATTACATCAAAAGACACATTCAACATCTTTTTCATTTTCTGAAAAACGTTTCATGGATAATGGCCCATGTTTCCATGTCACAAGATAGATCTTATATTAAAGCCTCAACTTTAATCTGTTTTTATGCCAATTGAGTTAACAAGAGATTTACTGAAAGTTTTGGCATCATGCAGCTTATAACCTACTGTCTTTAGGTCTTTGCAAAACATTTTTCATGATTATTGCGTTGATTGGAATAAAATCCGGAAAATTCCTAAGCACCCGATAACAGTTTCAAATTGTCACACTAATTATTATTTGATTTTTCAATGATTGATTATTTGATTTTTTTATGTTTATCAGTCAAAAGTATCGTATCGATCTTAGAAAGATGATATATCAAACAGTTTGGTAGTTGATAGTCTAAATTATTATTCCTGACAGGAAAAAGTAAGTACTGCTGCAAGTTTTGTCTTTTCCTGAGTCATAAGGAAGGAAAACCGAAAAATTTCCAAACATTCATCCCAGAAGCATGATATCCATCTACCATTATTCAGCAGGGTTGTTATCGAATCTAATATCTTCCACCTTGGTGAGGACTGTACAACCACTAGGTCACGATGAGGCTATTACTAAATTTTGATATCATTTGAATATCCAACCAGGAAAACTTTTTATAGATTGCAAGTCATATACACGAGTAGCAAGGAGAAAACCCGGAAAATGTCCATGCACTCACCCAGAGAGATGTGTATGTAGAAGGTAGAAGCCATACAATGGGCTTCGGTTGAGCAAAGGAAGATGGTTGGCTTTCGGCAACAAACATCTCCCCTTGTTCAACAGTGGCTGGGATTGAACTCGGTACCTCGTACTCCGAAGATTGTTATTCTACAATTAATCCATACTTATCCTTAAAATAAGCCTCTCAAAAAATTATTTCACACGAATAGGGTGAGAGCTAAGACTAACCAACTCCCACTTTCGTGGACCAGACTATTATTAAATTAGATCCATTGAAGGAATCAGCATCTCTTTTGATTTATTGAAAGCAGGAAAAAGTCAATAAGAGATTAATCGTATTTAGGATGCCCGCTCTTTTATCTAGTCAATAGAAAGCATGTGAAAGACTTGTTAACAGAAACAAAAGGCAGATTATTTCTTGTTCAATAACCAAAATTCAATTAGCTTTTAAATTATACAGAGGGCAACAAATTGGAAAATATATCTATCATGATATTTGTATGAAACCACTTAACTATTAATAGTTTTTTCTATTTTAAAGATATATGCAGTAAGCTCTTGGATATTCATTTTGTTTATTATTAGAAATAATAATAATTAGACCATGACAATAATTAGAATACTAAAATTATTTTCTGCATAATATTAATTAAATTGATATCTTAAATCGTTTTACGAATTTCAAGCATTTAAAGATAACCACGAATATATTTGGTAATTGGAATGTTTTTATCTCTTTATTAATCCTAACCAAAGCCTCTGATTTCTGCAGGAAGCCCCTTCTGCTTGATAAGACCCAAACCTCATTAACTGCGTTCGCTGCAGTCTTATGGTATCTATAGTCTCCACAGAGGAATATCAAGCTTCCGGATAACTAGTTACGATCACAGTTATTGTGGGATATTGAGCACCCGCTTATTTCATAAATATCTGAGTATATTTAATACAATTCTGTCCCCTTTTAAGAGATACATGAATACAGATTTCTGTCTCAAAACATTACCCACGAAGGCATGGTCTGGTGTCTACGGCAAGGAATAATGCAACAACTATCAAGTGTTACTCTATCTACCACGTGTTTCTTTTCTCTTCCGTTCAAGTGTTAGTGAGTTTGATTTCGTGGTTCTTTGGGCATAGATGATCGTTCAAATAAGTTTGAATCTAATTTAAATTTATAGTGAATTAAACGCATTTAATTTATATTTTATCGTGAGTAAATGCATTAGTGCTTCAGAATATACTTAGAAGCGTAGATCCCAGTCTAATTATAAGCTCGTTTGCAAAAATAAAACAACTATCGAAATACACAAAAAAAAAACCAATTCACATATTTAAAACTTAATAAAAGTTCATGTATATATATGCCATATATGTACTCATATATATATTTATATACACAATCTAGTCACATTAATATAACCACCACGTACTGTGGACGCTAAATAATCAATCGCAGAAGGCAGATGGCACAGTACAGTGAAGTTGAGCGTATAGAAAAGGTATGTATATATATATATATATATATATATATATATATATATATATATATATATGTATGTATGTATATATTGTAATTCCCTCTATAACATGGTACTCTTAGGACGCGTTTTCATATTACACGATTTCATGCCCACGAATAACACGTATTTTCCCCATATAACGCGTTGGTTCCTCACATTATATTTCTGTACAGTAAAATTAATAATGATTTTTACAGTTCATAATCAATTTCACGTACGTTTGCATACAGTGTTCTTGTAAAAGTAAATTAAAAACTATGTTATTGACCTTTGAACATTCTGATAAAAATAAGGTATCGCGGTGGAACTTTATCTCAGATAACTCCTACTACCAACAAACATGAAATAAAATTGGTTTTGGAAAGATTTGATTCAGCTGAAATGAACTGCTTTTTTGTTACATTTGTATACGTTTTTTATTTAAAATGTTCTTAAGTGGATTTTAATAGAACGCACATGTTTCGTTCATAACAGGATTTTTCCTTATTATTCGAGTTAAATTACCTTTAATGAGAAATGTTAAACGAGTACTTTTCGTACATAAGGCGTTACACGATGTCAGACGAGCGTGTTTTACAAGGATACTCGTTCAATGCGTTTTCCTATAATGCGGAACTAATGTAACGAGTTATGAGGGGATTATATTGTATATATATATATATATATATATATATATATATATATATATATATATATATATATATATATATATATAATGTGTGTGTATTTAAATAAATGTGTCTGTAATTTGTAAATATATAAAAGGAGCATTTTTAATTCCCCTTTATAATGTTATAGGGATTCATGATTCTAAATACAATCGAATGTTTTTCGAAGTTAGGGGCACTCCTCTCATTTTATAAGCAATTTTTGTGACTAAGAAGGCGATGCAGCGGCTAAATGGATATTATTCTGGTTTTTAATTCAGAAGTTCATCAGTTAGATTCCTACTTTTGGTTTGTTTCTTCGTAGTTATTCGGATTTTTGTTGTTGTTACTAATGCCATTTGGACAAGCCATGTCTTGGTTATGCGAATTTAAGACAGTAGGGTACGTCTTTCATTGAATCAGAGCACCATGAAAGTTAAAATACGACTTTGATTTACAAACCCTCCGATAGATGGCACCACCAGGGGATCCATTCCCTCCATTTTGACATTGATTTGAAGAAGGAGGAAAATTTCTCCAGACCATTGCACCTATGGTAACTGCTCAAGGACCAAGCTCAGGACTTTCGATTCCACATACTTAACGAGCACGTATGTCGCATGTACTCGGTGGGTATTTGGAGGCTTTGGGAATCGAACCCCACCCTTCTGACCGATGCCCTAACCATTAGGCTACAACCACCCTTAGAGTTAATTTTTACTCCACAAAAACTAGTATAATTAGACCTCATGTACGAAAAGGGAACACTAACAAAAAATAATACTTTACTTGAAAACTTATGTAATATTACTTTCACAATAGTGATAATATCTGGTATAGTTATTTTCCTAAAAAAATGTTGAGTTTAAATAAAACGTAAACATTTTTCGTAAAAATTAAAATGTATTGAAATTGATTTTATTTTTCCTTACAGGAAGAGGAAACGGATTCATTAAGCAACGACTGTGGCATTGTGATGCCCTCTGTTCCAAAGTGTGATAAATACACCTACTTCAGAGACAGCAAGAGGAAGATAGGTAAATTCAGAATTGTTGTTTTCTCTTTCTAGCGTCACGTCGCAGTTATGGTGTGTTGACTTCTCCATCTTCTTTTTCAGATTATGTGTTGGTGTACGAAGAATACCCTGACGATAAACCTCTGCCCAAAGGATATGCGCAGAAGTCACACAAGCACGAAGCTTGGAGGAAGAAGTTTATGGCCAATTTAGTTAAAGCTGGACTTCACATGGAAGAAGTAAGAACTTTTTCCTGAGAAATATTCGAAGGATTGTACAATTTTAAAACATTGAATATTATATAGGAGGTAATTTCTAACGACGAGATTTTCGGATTAAATTTTTATGTATGAAGAATATTTTTTTATCAAAATTTGACTCAGAAAACGTTTAATTCAGGATGCCAAATTTTGAATTTTTTGGTGACGAAGAAATGTTGCAAAGACGACGCATTGTGATATGCGCATTGATGCAAATACTAGGGTTGCCAAAATAAAATTTTCTGCATACTTTTTATAGGTCTCCATATCTATGACATAATAAAAACCAGGTTGCCAGATACATAAAAAAATTCCGCCAAAAATATCACCTAACTCAGAAATTGGCATCTTGAATTACATGGTATCTGTGCCCAAAATTTGAGCGTAAATGTATATTTATGGAAGTATTTATAATCAAACAGAAATTGTAGGGAGTATTGTTCTTTAAAAACTTAAAACAAAAATTCCACTTTCAGTTTTGTAAAAAATATTTTTGGTTAAAGACGATAAATTTCTTAAAACATATAACATGTTTTTACTGTTAGTCTACTTTTCTATCATTCTTCAAAAATGTTTCGATATTTTCATTTATTTAAAATTAAAAAGATATTTTTTTAAAAAAAGTATTTAAATTAATACATTTTTTTAAAAAAAATATTTAAATCAGCAAATTTTTTAAAATATATTTAAATTAATAATATTTTAAAAATGTATTTAAATTAATAAATGTATGCGAGTAAATTCCTATTTTAATAGAGGACTTTTCATACTTGGCTAGATACTGCGATATCTCAGTGAAAAAATATCCTTTATTGTTGTCAACAATGTAACGAATTCAGTATGTCAGCCAGGTCAAGATAATTATATTGAGAAAGATTATATATTTCAAACATATTCCGCAGTGGAGGAAGTCCATCACAAATGGAACTCTTAACATACATAAGCACTCTCAAAACAATAATATTCGGTTAGGTTAGGGATTGAATTCGCTATTAAGAGATGACTGACCCCAACATGTTTCTTCAGTCATTAAATAATGTCAGGAGAAAACAAATTTACACAAAATAAAATATTTCGATTGTGTTTTTAATAATGTCACCAAATTTAAAAGTACTCATGTTTAATATAAAAGAACCTCTATTTGAATTCATTCAATCAGCTTGAAATAAGTTAACAAATAATTATTTGTTTAAAGATAATTATTATTACAAATAAGGGTAAATAAATAATTATGCGTTAACACAATAGGTGTAATATAGATACAATATTTGGATTAGTATAAGAACCCTTTATTCTTTCGCAAAAATTAAAGGTTGAATTCTGAATTCTATTGAACATAGTTACATACATGTATCATGAGTTGAAGAAAGATAATTGGAATAATAAAAAAAAAAAAAAAAAAAAAACGGCAGCCCATATGTGGACCAAAGATTTCAGTGCTCATATCTGTTTTCCTGGCCATGGACCATAAGGTACGAATTTTTTGCATATTTCCTGGTTAGGTGGTCAGTCTAACGTGAAACCCCCAATGTTTAGTTCTCAAGCATGCTTAGTATTCAGTTTTATCAATCTACTAACAGGATGAAAGGCTGAGTCGACCTTGCCCAAGCTGAGGATCGAACCTCTGACTTTTGCCATGGAAACGTGAAGCGCTACCACTGAGCCACCGGGCTTTTTTAATGGAAATATACACAGAGAGAAATTGTTAGTGCTCATACCTTTTTTATGATATTTAGATGTCTTAACATTAAATGGTTATTAGATATATCTGACCATTAGGCAATGCTTATATGACGAGTTCATAATTCTTGTTCATTTATTTTAGTATCTTAATCTTTTCAAATATCTATTGTTGCCAATTCCAAATGACTAAAATTTGTCTTACCTTATAATTTTGTATCTTTTTTTCAATGACGAGGTCAACACCTGAGATAGCTCTTTCGTTTCCTGACATTTGCCACATCAATAGAGTGGTAACAGGTCTTTTTAACTTAGAATGTGCTAGTTCTATTAATGTGAGAGTCTATAGCTATGCCTTAATGAAACGTAGGGCGCTCCGTGGCTGAGTGGTCTAAAGCATCACCGCTAATCGCTTGAGAGCGTAGGAGTGTGGGTTCGATTCCCACAGTGGCCCTGGGTGTTTTCTTCGTTATTCTTCTGTGGTTGTACATCTGTCATTGTGCTATTTGTCCTATTATCGACGAAGACTTACAAGTGGATCTCAAGAATCAAGCATACAAGTCTGAATATATGTAATGTAATAAATAAATATAATGAAACATAAAAACTTTGGCCAGTTGGTAATTTCGGAAATCAAATTACTTTTTTAGAAGTCACATGAATTCAAAAATACATATATAATCACATAAGAAGCCACTTGATTGTACCACTAGACTACAAATTAATGCATATGACTGTACCATAATAAAGGTGACGAGGTCAACAAAGATTTGGCCCATCTTCTTTCACAAGTCACTAAATTACAAATTCAATTTAATTAGTAATAAATGTCACGAAAGCATTATGCCAAAAGCTTTCACAATTTTATATATCTGATAAAATGATTAAAACCAAACTCGTATTGAAGCCTCTAGCTAAAACTGAAGGAACTAAATTAAAAACAAAAATTTGAAACTAACGTCTGTAAATGAAATAATAAAAACCTTTTCTTAAATACTGTATTTGTAGAGAATTCCAATTAACGCTTTGATCTAGAAATAAAACGAAAGAAATTGCTGCTAATTTGATAGAAATGAAATTCCTTGCATTCAAAGTCTTATACAATTGCTGTAAATTGAATTCTTACAGAGCTGGATAATAAAAATAGAAAGAATTTTTATCCAATTATTAAATATCGCATTTTTATTTCAACTTATTTAATGAAGCAGACATTGAAGCAAAATAATAAATTTATTAATGCAAAACTTATTTTTCCATATTGTATTCTTTATCTTTTTATTATTTAGCAATGCAAGTTTTATTTATGACAAAACCATTCTCCAGTGCTTTGAAGAAAAGATAACAGCACCAAATGCAAACAGAAAATATTCCGATGTAAATGTAATTGTATTTCTTGAAAATAACCCATTATTGTGTGATAATTTCAAAAAATGAGTTCCTGGAAAATGCATTTAAAAATTCGTAGAAAAGGATATTTATTTCAGCAGAACTGTTCTAAAATATTGGAATTTGAACAATAAGATATTGTAAAATAACATGGTATACGAAAAAATACATAAGAAAATTCCATTAAATAAATAAAAAAAGAATTGAATGCAGGGTGCTTCTGAAAAGAACAGATAACAATCGAAGCAGAGAAACGGGTATAAAAGCAAAATAAAGAGAAATAGAAGATCTAAAAAATAAAAGGAAATTTTCTGGCATATTGCTGAGAAACAGATTCAAAATCAAAAGAATAAAACTTTCAAAAATATAATGCGATTTCAAAAGTTTATAAGAAAATTTTAACAAGATTTCTATAGTTAACAAAATAACTTCTGCTAAATGATAGTATACACTCAATAATCAAAAAGAAGAATAGAAAATGGTTTCTCAAATTTTGTTTTAATATTACTATTTGAACTACGCTGATGTCTTAGATTCAAACATTTCTGTATTAATTTAAATATATGTTGTGCATTAATTTTGATAAAATCTCATGCTAAATTAATTTTCATTGTATAAATTTTTATATTTAAGTAAAGATAACTTTATAAAGAAACTAAAAACTGACTATGTATTCTGTTGTTGTTGTTGCTTATGACACTTGAACAAGCCAAGCTCGCTATGCCGTTGGCTATGCGAATTTAAGTCAATGGAGAGCGTCTTTCGTTTTGGATCAGAGCAACATGAAGGTGAAAGTACGACTTTGCTCTATTAAGGTGCCTGCGTCATTTTGAACCACGGTCAGGTGACGAGGCCACACCTCAGCTGGCACCCTCCTCTCCACATCCACGCCACACCAGCGTAAGGACTTTAGACGTCACAGATTAACGTGGACACGTCCCCAACCCACGGAGTTCCAGCAACCCAGTGAACAAGAGAGTACACCGTGGTCACCCTCCCAACCACTGCCCGCGGCACATGATGCTTTACTTTGCTGAGCTTACAGGAAGCGGCGTGAAGCTACTGAGCCACTGGAGCTCTACTATGTATTCTATATTCTGTAACTGTAATCTTAATATCTAATATAAATCGTCTTAAACAAAAGGATTTTTAGATGATTCTTGCTGTGTTTTTACGCCCTGTAAATAAACTTACAGATGTGCAAACAAAAAGGAAGAATGA
>CM075860.1:44461303-44611303 GCA_037975125.1 Latrodectus hesperus
AATTGATCTAAATTAATCTAATTCATCGAAAATTCACCGTGAAATAAAATTTCAATCAATAGTCTAAATTCATTAACAAAAAAGTATTTTTCATCTGTTAAATGTAATTTTGTTTTCAAACAAGAGATTATTATAATTTCATGTATGTGAATTCAAATAAAGTTTCATCTTATAAAGAAACCCTTGCATATATTTTCTTATAGTTATTTGGATCCACGTTAACGAATTCCAGGAAATATAATTAAAAATAATCAGCACTTTCCTTTTATTCTATCATTAAATGAAAAAAAAATTCTAATTAATTTTCATTGAAATACACAATTTTGAAGCTTAATAAAATATTTAGTTAATGTTAAAATTTAAGTAAAAATTAGTTTATAAAATAAGGGAAACTTGTTTGTTTAATATTTGTAAATTTCGTTTCCAAAAATTAAATTTCTTAAAACTAATTTTCACAGATAAAATATTGAATAATATAAAAGAAATATATCACTTCAAGAAACTTATTACATAATAAAGCTTAACAAAATTAAAATTTTTTGTTTAATGTTGAAACAATTGATTTTTTTAAACCAAGAAAAAAAAACTTAAAGTAACCCATTTATTTTTTCATCTTTTTAACAAGTCTTTTACATGTTTTCAATGTACTTCTGATATATTTTTAAAAACTTATTGGTAGATTGCCACATTTATGTCGATAGCACTCTTTAAATTACCTGACATTTCTTCAAAGTATTTCATATGTTTTCTATTAATATCCAGCCAATAAATATTATTTTAATCTTTCTACTGAACCATGAGGTAAACAAGAAAGATCTTGCCGTTTTCACATTGCCATTAAAGAAGTGAGAATAAGTATGCAAATTAGTGTATTAATGCTTATTCGACGTTGTTTGCTTTGCGGCGTTGTTTGCTTTACGCTTTTGCTTGAAGGAGCTTATTCGGCGTTGTTTGCTTTACAAATTTAAGGTAGGCTCTATCAGCTGTTGCATCAAGTCGCCGAATATGTCAAGTGTTTGGGGATAGAGATGTGAATGAACGTACGGCAAGGCATTAGTTTCCCAAATTCAAGTTGGGAAATTTTGTCCTTTGTGATGAAGCTGGTGTCTGGGGTGGACGAGTCGTCAAGTGGTTAAATTTGAGCTGGCACCAAAGGGCAAAACGCTCACTGCGCTCCTGTACTCGCAGCAATTGGAACGTGTGCAACAGGAGGAATCAGCACTGGTTAATCGCAAAACTGTTTTGTTCTTGGCCGATAACGCGTGGCCGCATGTCGAGGTGGTGGAAAGAAATACTATACAATGACTTGGTTGGGAAACTTTGTGCCATCCTCCTTACTCATCTGACATTGCACCACCAGATTACCACTTCTTCCATTCCCTGGGCAACCATCTTCGTGGAAAAATCCTTCACCTATGAAGCAGAACCGGCTCCAATCAGTCACGGTTTTCTTTGCGTGCAAGCCCCCCGAGTTTTACCGTAAGATAATTGCGCAGCTGGAGACACAGTGGCAGAAAGTGGTGGATGCCGATGGTGATTACTTCGAGGACTTACAAGTAGCAACAATTTTTGTAAACCATGTTCTTTTGCGTCATTAAGTAGGGCAAGAGCTTTCTTTTTCACCTTGTATACATTTAAGTGGGAGTGTCGACATTAAATATTATTCTAGTTTTCTCCTTCTGTTTGGCAGTTAAAGCATTATCTGTTAAGAAATATTCAATTAATAGAAATGAAGCAAATTGGCGTCATAAATATTTCAATGAGCTTCATTTGGCTTGTGTTGAACATGGAATGTTAAAACTCAGCTAAAACTATTTCCAATCGTACACATAAATAACAATGAATGAATTCATGAATTTCATGTATACAATGAATTTTTCATAACTATGAAATGTATTTTTTTCGTTTGTGGGATTTTTCCTGTGTATTTTTATGTGTATGATTTTTTAGTAATTCTGGTAAAATTAACAAATTCGCAAAAAAAAAAAAAAAAGAAAGTCAAAACGAAAGAATTTAAAGTAAATGACATAGATGATCTATGAAATTTCATTGCAGTTTCTTTCACTTTTTATAATTTGCTAATGTAATTTATTTTGACCCTTTCTCTATCGTATTTATTTAATTATAATTCGTTAAAAAATTTATTTTAGAACAGCCATCTTTTGTATTACGTGGATACTTAATTATGTTTGACTGTATGAAAATGTATAGTCTGAAAGTTTATCATTCTTTAGTTAAATATTACTAATTAAACTTAAAAATGATATTGATTAATTTTCAAAATTAAATAATCTTAATTCAAAGCAAGGACTTTAAAACTTTATATAAAGAAACTTTGAAATTTTTACTTTTTTTCTATAATTATTGTAAGAAAAAGAAGCATTTCCTTCGAATTTTAATTAACGTAATTTATTCTAGCTTTTATCATATGCTTGTAAAAATGAAAATTAAATGATTTTGTGATAACTAGCTTAATTTGCATAGAAAATCTTGAGTGGGTTAAACTATTAAATTTCCTACCTCAAACAAAATAAATTGTTAACAAATTACTTTAAAACATTATTCATAATTGATTAGCAATGTTTGTCAATATTTTTGTTTTAATAATTTTTCTATTAAATTGTTTCAAAAACTTGCCATAAATTATAAATTACTTACGAGTTAATTACTTTATTTAATTAAATATCTCATGTCTATGTTTGATAAAGAAAACTTGCTTCGAAAATCATTTTACTCCCTAAATTTGATTACAATTAATTGACAATATATTAGGTTGGTGCGTATGAAATGTCGGATTCTTAAGTGATTGTATAAAACTGCATATCTTTCTTCAAAAGCTGTTTATTCAATCAAAGTATGCTCCAGTCGCTTCAATACACTTCTCCCAACGAGATTTTAAAGCGTAGATGCCTGTCTTAAAAAAATTTTGGTCTTTAGAATTAATAAACTCTGATATCGAGTTTTTTAGACTGTCTTCATTTTCATAGTGTTTGCCCCTTAAAAACAGCTCTAAATGCTTGAAAAAATGAAAATCGGTCGGCGAGAGATCCGGTGAATATGGTGGATGCTGCAATGATGAGCATACGTTTAACCGATCCAGCTTATTTCGCTCTGTCAGTGCGTGCGGTACCCACTTGTCCATCTTCTTAACCTTGCCAATCTCAGAAAGGTGTCTCAATATCGTTGTATGGTCAACTTTCATCCTGATAGCAAGTTCCCTCGTGGATACGGCTGGATTCGCTTCCACTAGAGCCTTCAGGTCATCATTCTTCACAGACGTTTTGGGTCTTCCGCGCGGCTCATTTTGCAGTGAAAAATCGCCAGTCCGAAATTTTTCGAACCAACGCTGCACTTTCCGATCGTTAACCGTATTCTCCCCAAACGCTTGGTTTATGTTGCGTGCAGCTTTTGCAGCACTATTACCAAGTTTGTACTCATATAAGAAAATGACGCGAATGTCGGCAGAATTCATATCGGCAATAAACTCAAAAGAAATAAAAAAGGGAAGACCTTCGAGAAAACCTATTTTGCTGAAATGAGTCTCTGGCAATGGACAATACGAGTATGAATGAGGTTATGCCAAATACAAAAGTATAACGAAAACAGGGAGGAAAACGTCCGCATGTAAAGAGAATCCGACATTTTATACGCACCAACCTAATATTTATATTGTATGTAATTTTGTAAGCAATCAAACAAGTCCATTTACCTTAAAATATGATCAAATTTGCTCAGTTAGTCTCGTTTTATGGAATCATTTGTGCTGGCTTACATTTTTTGATTTATTTGAGAAAGATAAAAACCTGTAAGAAAAGTCTTTATCTGTAATGAGTTTTGTTTGATTGCAGGCTCACCCAAATCCCAGTCACAACTGGTCTGAACACATCCTTCGTCTCATGTATATTCCAAATATAATGCATGAAGACGTCCCGAATAAACCCTTAGATTATTACACTTGTGCTTTCAAGAAATCGAAACTTGACAAGTAAGTGATTCCATGCGCTGTGCCTTAAAAATTGATTTTGTTCCTTTATCCTATTTATCTTGTTTCTCTTTCAGTTGAGTGTGTAAGTTAGGCTATTGGGATAAATTTCTTGCCTGGTTTTACCATGAACTAGAAGTAGGAAATTGGAGTCTAAGGGGTTTGATTCCAACCATTGCTGAACAATAGGAGATGGTTTTTGCGCTTTTGAATTCTGCATCCATGTCTGCATTGTGCTTGGAAAATTTCAGAGGGATTTTCAACATTGCGACACTTGAATACAATCCACTGTCTAGGAAATGTACTTTCGGAAGGTTCAGCCACCGTGGCCTGATTGGTTAGGATATCATTCTCATTATCGGAATGAAGTGGGTTCGAATCCCGGCTTAACTGAAGATTCATCGTATTCGCTGAAAGCGGCTGGGGCACTGGGGTAGTTAGGCGTAATCGTAGTGTTCTCTAAGTAAAATGATACCTGTGGGGGTTGCAGGCCAAGTATTTGAGGTCTTCTACTTAATTCCTGCTTCAAAATCATGAAGATTCTACTCGGCTGTTTCTGTCACTAACTGGTAGACCCCAATTCAGAAGATTCAATACAGGGAAGCATGCTGGTGCAACAACAACTCTCAAATGGTAATTTACATGCTGGATGCTAAAATGTCCGGCTTTGAGCTGTTAGCCTGTTCATTGCGCATTGTCCAAAAGCTCTTCCAATCCGATTTTGGTGTGACTACGATAGTAAAGACAAGCATATTGCTCTTTATTTAACCCACTTTCATATTACGAGGTAAAGATTTTAAGAGTTGGCACCTTGTCTCAGTTATACTAATTATGACACATTTGACCTGACGGCATTTTTTAGCATGTATATCCCCTCTCAGTGCATTGTATATCTCAGGTATCGAACTCGTTTTATTGTGACTGTTATTTATGACATTAGATAAGCTAGCTAGCTAACAGCTATGCGAAATTAAATCAGAAGGTTGCATCTTTCGTTTAATCAGAGCACCATGAAGGTGAAAGTACGACTTTGCTCTATTACTCCTCCGATAGATGGCACCACCAGAGAGGCCACTCCCTCAATTTTGGCTTTGATCTGGAGGGGGAGGAAATTTTCTCCAAATCGTTACACCGATGGTAATTACTCAACGACCGACCGTTGGACTTTGGATTCCACAGATTTAACGAGCTCGTATATTCGAATTTATAATCATCCGAATCGAAGAGCAATTCCCTTCCACATCAGGCTATGAATATCTCTTATATGACAACTCTAAAGAAAGGACCTATTTTTTAGGGGGCTAGGTGCGTACCAGAATGTAATTGTTGTCGTATTGAATATTCTTTAATTTCTACGCATTCAAGTTTACAGCTGTTCTAATCTGAATGCATTTATAATTTGCAAAACAGCCAGAGAATTGGTAGTTATTTAACATTTTTTAAATGTGTACTTCTCTTCAGATTTTTAGGTAGCGATAATCAAGAAGAATACTTCAGCCGGACCCAAAGAATACGGATTGTATACTCAATCTTGCAAACAGCCGTCTATGGTAAAAGAAGAAGAGCGCAGATAGGAATAGACAGGTTAACTGAAGAAGGAGCTTACGCTGCTGCATTTCCTCTACATGACGTAAGAATTATTTGTAGTTAATTTTAAAAATAGTGATAATTATATAAACTTAATAAATTCATAGAATTGCCTTTTAGGATCTAGTAGAGTATGTCCCCCCAATTGGCGACCTTTGCAACTTTTTTTCATTGCCAAGCTGAACGCTAGTTTTTGGAATGGGAAATTTCCCAAAGTCCTCCGAATTGAAACGCTGAATAAAAATTCAAACTCGATTGCCACTTCAAAAACTATATATATATAACGTAAAAGTGAAGTAAAATACTAGAAAAAACCAAACCTGCAACAAAAAAGTTCGAAAAGCAACAAAAACTCAAACTGGCAACACTAAAGGGAAAACCAGCAACACTGTAATCAAAACAAAGGATGCCAGATTTGGCGAGAAATTACTTGGGTGATACATCATACATATACTGCCTTTTAATATATCTTACAAGCATATAACAAAAGGTAATATTGCTGAATTATCTTGCGGGAAATATTTTTGCTTACTGTATTGTGAAATACTAATTTTAATGAATAGAAAAACACGAGAACGATTCGAGTAGCTTTTACACCTCTAATAATTTGAAGTTGTTAAAGCCAAAATGAAAAATAAAAGATTATTAAGTGCTAAATGCGTTAATAATAAACTTCTGATAAAATTACTAGGTATTTTACCGATTCAAAATTTATGGATAGTAAGCTCATTCACCTATTTCCTTATTACAATCAAATTTTAGTCTCAATTCTTGTTATTATAAACTTAGAAAATATAATTTAGTGCTTATTCAATAAACTAGGTATTCCCATGAAATAATTTTATTGTTTTAACTTCAAAGTAATTTTAAAAAAATTTAAACCAGAAAAGGAAAGTATCTTTTAATATTATTCATTCGCTATTTTTCTATTCTTGCGATAATATAAATTTATGAAATTAAAAAAATAAATATTCTATTTCATAAATGACTAAATTAATATACTTTTTACTTAAACTTGTTTTATCATCTGATTTAATTTTACAGGGGCCTTATCAACTTCCTGATCGACCAGTAGCGCCAGAGAATCTAAATAAGCGGCAAGTTCTCTATAATTATTGGGCCAGGTGGGGAAAATGGTACAAATATCAGCCTTTAGATCATATTCGAGAATACTTTGGAGAGAAAATTGGAATATATTTTGCTTGGCTTGGTAAGTTACTGAATTTTATGCTTACTTTCAACTCTTTCGTATCAAAATTCACGAAAATATTTAATCAATGGATTAGAAACAATAATATTTAAAAATCCTTATATCTTGATCTTATTTTATAAAATATATAAAATTTAGATATATTAATTTATGGAATTGTTTTTCACTTATTATTTTATTTTGTAACATCTTCATCTTAATGTCCATAAATAACTCAGGCTTCTTCAATGGTGGTCATCCCACTGATCATTTGCACCAAAAAATATATCACCAAACGTTGTGGCTTAACGCAAAAAACATTTGCTTCATTTTATGTGTAACACTTATTTATACTAACTAATAAACTCAAAAAAGTATTTTTTATTATTTTATTTTATTTTTTGTTTTTTAACTGCGAGGGAAGAAAGTAGAGAATTAAGAAACTTATATACTTAGTGAAGCAAATAAAAGTATAGGAACATTTATTTTTAAATTATATTTTCCAATTTTTATATCTGCTTTATCATAGGAAAAATAATCATAAATTTAAAACTTGCGTGCTTTAAAAATAAAAAGCATAAAATGTGAAATTATTGAATAGTTCAGATGGAGCAATGACTAAATTGAACATTTGGCACTAAATCTTTGGGCAGAATTTGTGGGCAAATATTTTTAGAGGCGATGTTCAACGGGATAACACTAAAGTACCCGCATAATTAAGTTACTGCTAAGCGTTGTTATTTGTTATTGCACCAGTATGCTTCTCTGTACTTAGCCCTGAGTTGGGCTCAACCAGTTAGATAGAATTAACCTGTTGGAGCCTTCGTGATTTCGTAGAAGGATCAAGCAGAAGACCCCCAATCTTCTTCTTCGAGTTGGGTTTGTATGTCATTGGGCACCTCTGCTTTTATCAACATTTTGTACCATTAACTCCAAACCCAATGTTTCCTAGTTCCAGTTGCTCGGGTCACCCACTTTATTAATAAAGTCCGATAACCCTTTAATGGAGTCTAGGTGTAACTCTCTAGTATGGATGATGCCCAAAGAAGTTAATCTAGGGAGGGCAAGAGCCTTGCATTCGTGAATGATATGCTCTGCCGTTTCCTCTTGCGTATGACATTTCCAGCAGATAGGGTCTTGCTGAAACAGTCCCATCTGGTCAGAAAGTCAGTCATGCTAGCGATAGCTTCCTGACTTTCACCAGAAGAAGATGGTTTGGAGGTCATTTCTACCTCAAGTGAAGGATTCATTGCTGCCCCTTTACTAGATTGCCTCTGAGTTCTCTTGTCTTTTTCAGCAAGGTCAACTTCAGAGGCTTCATACTGCAAATGCAGAAAGGATTGTTATTTCTTGTGTCTTTTCAGCCACAAGATAACAATTAATAAGCTCAGGTAATATTACAGTCCACCCAGCATTGCCTGAGTTACTTGGGCAAGGCAAAAATGTTCTAGAATTTCGCCAGGCAACTAGAGGCTCCGTTAAGACACCATTACCGCGGTCTAAATAGCCCTAGGCATGGGTCACATAACACCAGGGTTTACGGGAGCTGGTTCGCGACCTCTGATTCTATATTCAAGGCTATCCTGTCATTCCTACAGGACATTCGGCGATCCACCACCTGCCGACGCGCCTGGTGGCTGCTCAAGCCCCAGGGAGGTACGCGTACCCCCTGGTTCCAGGAAAGACCCCCAATACTTGGCTCTCCAACCCCTGAGTTATCATTTCACTTGGAAGACATTGCTATTACGTTTAGTTTAAACGTGTCCCAGCTGGCTGTAGCGAACTCGACGGATCTTCGGTTATGCGGGGATTTGAGCTCACTACCATCCGATAATGAGGACGACCCCCTATCCAACCAAGCCACCACGGATATTACTTACACGAACTTATAGCTAAGAGTGATGTTTTAATTTATTCTTGCTCACGAGAATGATTTTTTGAGAAAGAGAAATCTTTGAAATTTATAAGATCCCCAAAGTAAAATTGATGTTGATATTTTCATAACAGTATTTTTGTTTTCTAAAAAGATAACCGTTATAGGAAGCGTTATGCAACAGTCTTTTTATATCCGTTCCATTTTACCACGAGCTTGGGCGAAATCACAATTCTTTGATTTCCATTGTCACCTTAACAAAGAAATTTCTAATTTTTGAATACCTCAGAAAATATATCATCAGAAACAAAAATGAGCAGTTTTTCACTGAGCATGTAAAATAATTATACATCACAGCATACAAAAAGGAATAATATAATTTATATTAGATTTTATATAATTTCTAATGCAATAAAACGGGCATAATAGAAGCCTAACAAACATCAGAATCGATAAGTTAAAATAATAAAAGAAAAAGAAATACTTGAACAGTAAAATTATTGTCTAAAATAACAGATATTTTCATTATTTTACTAACAAAAGCGAATTTTTAGGAATAAAGAATTTTTGGGAATCAAAGTAAATAAACAAGATTAAATCTACTATATTTGACTTCAATTTCTTTGTGTCTATAAAACCCTATAGTACATTTTTTAAAGAACACTTTTATAATTGGAATGGTTAAAATTCACATAAATGAATTGCTTCTTTTACTGCTTAAGTAAGTATATTTCTATTTAAATGTATTTTTTTTGATGAAATTAATAATCCAGTTTTTTAGTTTTCTATTGTTACATATCTTTATTAAAATTGGCATTTATTTAAATAATTACTAATAAATTTATTTAAATATTTATTAATAAATAATGCAAATTATTAACAAAAATAAAATTTCTACATTAAAAGAAGCAGCTTTTTTTTGTTTCCTGTAAAGATCTTTACTATATAATACACGGGCTTACATTAAATATTTTTACTAAAACTTAATTCCAAAAAATGCAGTATAATAAATAAACACTGATTTAATTAATATATACTTTTAAAAGAATTAGTCATAAAAAATATGTTTAAATTATATATATTGTATTGCGCTTCTCTGTGTGTGTGTGCTGTATCTCTTAAAAAATTACAAAACTTTTATTCCTAGCAAATTCAACAAGATACAGGAAATTCCTGATGTAGAAAATTGCATTTATGCAGCCCCAATTAAGCTAATACAACAGGAAACAGTTTCTAAACACAGAAGTCCACAAATCTTCAGACAGATAACAGTTTCTATGCACTAGACTGGCATTCAAGAATGATCGTCTTCACTAATCTCAACATCTTAATTCTTCTATATCGGGTGATGATATTTGTACCTGACTTGGCGGGAAAAATATAAGAATTTCGCCAAGCTTTTTGGAAGGATGTAGGCCAGTGTTTCTCAACTGAATTTACTCCAAGGACCGGTAAAATATTTCGGCACGTTCACGCGGACCTGTAATATTAATAATTTGACCCAATGCACAATTTTTCACAAAGATTAATCACTAGTAAACTATTATTATTGTAATGTAGGTACTGTATCGGTAGTCGGCCTATAAAAGCTGGATATTTCGCGGACCGGTAAATATTTCTTGCGGACCGGCGGTTGAGAAACACTGATGTAGGCTACGTCTCTTAATATTATTCCTAGAGCTTTGGTGACAGATTGTCCCAGATATATCCATTTCTGGCCAAGTCGAGCCAAAAAATCACCAAATTATTCGAAATGTATTTTTAAAGTAGAATGCGCCTAAATTGCAGAATTTTGTCCCCAAATTTGAAAATTTGAATATTTCAGATCTGTCTATGATATTTTGAAACAAACACATATGATGATTATAAATTTGTAACAATATATATATATATATATATATATCATATATATATATATATATATATATATATATGTATATATATAATAAATTTTTAAACTAATTTCTGTTATTTTAATTATTTGAATATTGTAGAGTGATAATCTCAATGCTTTTTACTTTGGTTCTGTACAGGATTCTATACTGGTTGGCTTTTTCCTGCAGCGGTAGTGGGATTCGCGGTTTTCTTGTATGGTGTTCTGACCTTACACAACGACACTCCATCGTAAGTCCTTACGGTAATGTTTTCCTCTCCTTAAAAATGCTGGCTCTTCATTATCTGTGCTCGAAACTTTAATGTGGAGTGCTCAGTAACTATACCATCCGGTATTCTGTTTCAGAAACGAAGTGTGCGAGAGCGGGGACACTTTCTTGATGTGCCCGAGCTGCGAGGAGAACTACGGGTGTGCTTACTGGCATCTGAGCGACATCTGCATGTTCAGCAAGCTGTCGTACCTCTTCGACCACCCTGGAACAGTTTTCTATGCAGTTTTCGTCTCCTTTTGGGGTCAGATTCACCTTCATTGGTTTCGAATCACAGTAAATTCTTGCTAAGTTAGAGTGGATTTAGATGCCCTTGTGTTCCAATCACATGGAATCCAGCTTTAAAATATCAACAACATAAATGTTTAAGTGGTTAAATTACTAGAAGAAGCCTTTAATGTAAAAAACCACTTTCACAACCGGAGTAATACAACATGAGACGACCTTTATTTATTAAGATAAAAAAAGAATTCAACTGATTAAAGTTCTAAGTTTATTATTCAGTATGGATTAAATTTCATTTTATTTAATTGGTTTTATTTGTTTGTCATTCTAGGATCAATTACTACCCTCGGTGAATCACTCCACCAGAATTTTCAGTTTAAAGTAAATTCTTAATCAATACAAACATCTAAGCTCGAAGGAGGGAGACAAACTCACACTTTATATAACCGAATGTTGGCTAATTGTTTAATTGATAGTCTTGGTTAATAAATTATTTTGAAGTACTTAGAATTGTGGAATCTTCTGATTGTGTAGATGACCATTCATTTCCTAATTGCTTTAGAAATGGTTTGGAAAGGGGAGACAAACGGACAATTTATATAACCGATTGTTGGTTAATTGTTTAATCGATAGTCTTGATCAATCAGTTATTTTGAAGTTATTTTGAATTGTGGAATCTTCTGATTGTGTAGATGACCATTCATTTCCTAATTGCTTTACAAATGGTTTTGAAGAGGGAGACAAACTGACAATTTATATAATCAAGTTTTGGCTAATATGTTAATTGATAGTCTTGATTAATTAGTTACTATTAATTGTGGAATCTTCTGATTGTGCAGGTGACCATTTATTCCCTAATTGCTTTAGAAATGATTTTTTTCATTAATTAAATCTCTGTTTTATGTGGTTGTATTGTATAATGAATGCAGGACAGAAGAGCTACTTTAAGTATATTAATAGTGTCACCTCCCACCGACACAAAAGATATAAGTTGGTGGCAAGCTTTGCCAGGAATAAGGATGACATCATAAGAGTTTTTCTGAACATATTGCATTATTCTACATTTTGAAAACTAGGATTTCATAAATCACTTTCTTTCAAACTTTTGTATCTGTTCAGCAATATGTATATGATGAACTTGATTCTTTATTACCTAAATGGCTAATTGATTTCTGTAGTTGCTCTATACGATCCTAACTAAAGTTTTCCAGTTCATTAAAACGTGTTAATGAAGGCTATTAAGAAATTATTATATGTTATAATGTTGTTGTAAATTTATGACACTTGGACAAGTTAAACTCGTTAACCGACGGCAGACAGAAGGGTACGTCTTTCTTTTAACCAGATCACTAGGAAGGTGAAAGTACGTCTTTGCTCTAAGACTCCTCCGATGGATGGCACCACCAGAAGATCCACTCTCTCAATTTTGACTTTATGTGGTGGAAATTTTCTCCAGACCATTACACCCAAAGTAATTACTCAAGAACCTACCATAGGACTTTCGATTCCACAGATTTAACGAGCACATATCTCGCATGTACTCTGGGTGTCTTTGACAGCATTGGGAATCGAAGCCAGCATTTCTAGACGGAAGGCCGATGCCCTAACCACTAAGTTACCACGGCCTTCTTTTTGATTATTATATGTTTTAGAATATTAATGATAAGTAGGAGAAAATTTATTTGAAAGATTTTGAGATGGTTTTATATGAGAGATTTTTTCTGCCAATAAATACTTTTAAAAATATGTTCAATTGCTTAAAAATAATGATCACATGTTTCTTTTAAATTGATACTTTTAAATATATGTTCCACTCATATTGCAGCTGTGTCTTTTCTTGAGTACTGGAAACGAAAGAGTGCTAGTCTTGCTCATCATTGGGATTGCATGGACTTCGAAGAGGAGGAGGTAAATGTATCTAAATTGTGGTATTGTGTTAACTATAGCATATTTGTAATGCAAAGGGTGGTGTATTTTTCTTAACAAAACATTTTTTATATCCATAAAAGATATCATGTAATATGCATCTCCTGAAAAATATTTAATATTTTATGACTTAGAACACAAAGGATTTTTCTTTAAAAATTAATTTTAATCAGAAAATACAATTTTTAAAAAATAAATTGTTGGATCCAGAGCTCCAGTGGGTCAGTAGTTTCAAGCCACTTCTTGTAAAGGTCAACAAAGTGATTCATCGTTTGCTGTGAGAAGCGGGGGACCACATTCTCCCTCACTGGGTAGCTGAAGCTCTGTGTGCTAGGGATATGGTAATGTTATTTGTGACATATATATATATATATATATATATATATATATATATATATATATATATATATATATATATATATATATATATATATATATATATACACACAAAGTCCTCCAGCTGGGATGTGATGAGGAGGGTGCCAATTCAGTTGTCGACGCCATCACTTGACAGGGGTCCAAACTTACGAGGGGCTTCAATGTGAGCTTAAAGTGTTTTAAAATAGAGCTCCAAAAATATACTTTGCCGGATACTATTTCAAATACATAAGAAATCTATTATTAGACATATTGAAAATCATTTTGATGCAAAGAAATTAGAAATTTTATGTGCTCAAAAATTTAGCAAATTATTTCATTCTAAAAATATATATATAATTATTGTTGAAATTTGTATTGTTAAAAATAAAAATAATATGAAGATTTTGTATTGCTCAGTTTTTGTATTATATTTTTCGCAGAATATTTTTTATTATTTTTGCATGTCTATAGAGCTTAGAATTTTATGTTTTAAGACTAGAATTTTTTTTTTTGTTTATGAATAGTAATCATTCGTCACACTGAAATTGAATTATACCAATCTTTTTTGAGTGGTATCTACAAATAATGTTTTACTTTAAAAACCATTTTTTATATAACTTTAAAATCGCATATATTTAAATTTAAGAAGTTTTCATCTTAAAAACTGATACCCTAAAATTGTATAGTTTTTTGATGTTGTGTGAAATATAATGGTTTCTGGAAATTAATTTTTTAAAAGGCCGAAAATTCCCATGATCAAGAGAGAAAATATGGAAAACTACACATCACTATTGACAGCAAATGCTCATGCAGAAAGCAAAAGCACAATATCCATTTTCCTCTCTCCGATAACACAGAATTCGAGCTCTTCCATTTCGAAAAGTGCAATCCTATAACTAGATCACAACGTAGCCACTGATCTATTTGTATCCAGAAAATTCCCACAAAGTAGTCTAGTTAATAACAGTTGCTATAGCAACAAGAGCAGTCTATTTTGAATGAGGGTTAAGCGTACTATATATGAACTGATGATATTTTAGGTGGCAGCTCAAGTTATTCTCTTTTTATTCAGTAAACCAGTGTTAATACATGTTTCTAAATTTTCCAGTAGAAATGGAACGCTTCTTGTTTCTATGACAACAGGCAGACGCAGACAAATTGGCGGGATTCTCATGGTAGACAATCTATTCTCATGATAAGCAGACTGCACACTGTGCGATTTAGCACACTCGGTTATCAACAAATTAAGAATGAAATGCTGTCTTCATAATAAATAGTTCCTGACTGAAAACTAAATAAGGAACCTATTACAAAACATATATTAATTCTGTAATTATTAGGTATATATTTCAGTATTCGAATATTTAGTATATTTCAAATATTTAGAAAGCTATATTCAAATATTTAGAAGATTTGAAGTAGAATTATTCCGTTTGACTAGCAATAATATCATCAAGATGTCTTTGTCACCGGATTTATTATACTAAATAAATAATTTGTTGTTTCCAATCCTTCAGAGATCTAGCAGCAGCTAGATCAGATCCATGACACCGTCAACCCTAGCGAAATCGAGCACCAAAAGTATACGCTTCTTTGTCTTAAAGCCATAAGTAAAGACCTGTTGTTGTTTCCAATCCTTCAGAGTCTAGTGGCAGCTAGATCAGATCCATGACACCGTGAACCCTAGCGAAATCGAGCACCAAAAGTATACGCTTCTTTGTCTTAAAGCCATAAGTCAAGACCTGTTGTTGTTTCCAATCCTTCAGAGTCTAGTGGCAGCTAGATCAGATCCATGACACCGTGAACCCTAGCGAAATCGAGCACCAAAAGTATACGCTTCTTTGTCTTAAAGCCATAAGTCAAGAACTGTTGTTGTTTCCAATCCTTCAGAGTCTAGTGGCAGCTAGATCAGATCCATGACACCGTGAACCCTAGCGAAATCGAGCACCAAAAGTATACGCTTCTTTGTCTTAAAGCCATAAGTCAAGAACTGTTGTTGTTTCCAATCCTTCAGAGTCTAGTGGCAGCTAGATCATATCCATGACACCGTGAACCCTAGCGAAATCGAGCACCAAAAGTATACGCTTCTTTGTCTTAAAGCCATAAGTCAAGACCTGTTGTTGTTTCCAATCCTTCAGAGTCTAGTGGCAGCTAGATCAGATCCATGACACCGTGAACCCTAGCGAAATCGAGCACCAAAAGTATACGCTTCTTTGTCTTAAAGCCATAAGTCAAGACCTGTTGTTGTTTCCAATCCTTCAGAGTCTAGTGGCAGCTAGATCAGATCCATGACACCGTGAACCCTAGCGAAATCGAGCACCAAAAGTATACGCTTCTTTGTCTTAAAGCCATAAGTCAAGACCTGTTGTTGTTTCCAATCCTTCAGAGTCTAGTGGCAGCTAGATCAGATCCATGACACCGTGAACCCTAGCGAAATCGAGCACCAAAAGTATACGCTTCTTTGTCTTAAAGCCATAAGTCAAGACCTGTTGTTGTTTCCAATCCTTCAGAGTCTAGTGGCAGCTAGATCAGATCCATGACACCGTGAACCCTAGCGAAATCGAGCACCAAAAGTATACGCTTCTTTGTCTTAAAGCCATAAGTCAAGACCTGTTGTTGTTTCCAATCCTTCAGAGTCTAGTGGCAGCTAGATCAGATCCATGACACCGTGAACCCTAGCGAAATCGAGCACCAAAAGTATACGCTTCTTTGTCTTAAAGCCATAAGTCAAGACCTGTTGTTGTTTCCAATCCTTCAGAGTCTAGTGGCAGCTAGATCAGATCCATGACACCGTGAACCCTAGCGAAATCGAGCACCAAAAGTATACGCTTCTTTGTCTTAAAGCCATAAGTCAAGACCTGTTGTTGTTTCCAATCCTTCAGAGTCTAGTGGCAGCTAGATCAGATCCATGACACCGTGAACCCTAGCGAAATCGAGCACCAAAAGTATACGCTTCTTTGTCTTAAAGCCATAAGTCAAGACCTGTTGTTGTTTCCAATCCTTCAGAGTCTAGTGGCAGCTAGATCAGATCCATGACACCGTGAACCCTAGCGAAATCGAGCACCAAAAGTATACGCTTCTTTGTCTTAAAGCCATAAGTCAAGACCTGTTGTTGTTTCCAATCCTTCAGAGTCTAGTGGCAGCTAGATCAGATCCATGACACCGTGAATCCTAGCGAAGTCGAGCACCAAAAGTATACGCTTCTTTGTCTTAAAGCCATAAGTCAAGACCTGTTGTTGTTTCCAATCCTTCAGAGTCTAGTGGCAACTAGATCAGATCCATGACACCGTGAACCCTATCGAAGTCGAGCACCAAAAGTATACGCTTCTTTGTCTTAAAGCCATAAGTCAAGACCTGTTGTTTTTTGCAATCCTTCAGAGTCTAGTGGCAACTAGATCAGATCCATGACACCGTGAACCCTATCGGAGTTGAGCACCAGCAGTGGACTTGCGCAAACATCCCTCAGAGCGAAACCCCAAACAATCCAGAATGTGATCGGAGGGAAGACGCCTTCAGGTTGCATTTTGTATACAATATAAAAATAATAAATGAGTAAACTTAATTATTATTATTCATGTTGTCTTTCCATAAAAATTAATTCTCATTAAGACTAGGGTTAATACAAGTTCAGTGTATTTTGTGAAAGCTGTTTTTAACCATTACAAACTACTCTTCGAGACGTTGGACATAAAAGTTTGACGAATCAAATCCAATAATCCTTCAAACTTCTAATGTCTTTTTGTTTCAGGCAGAATTCAAGAAAAACGAAATAAAAAATTTGAAAGATTGTTTATATTATTAAAATATGAACTGTTTATTATTTAAGTTTGATTTTTATATTTTTCGTAGAAACATAATAATGTATTTTTTTAATATGAAAATTATAGGAAAGGCCTCGACCAGAATTTGCAGCCAAAGCGCCTTGCGTTGAGCGGAATCCTATTACTGGTATTAAAGAGCCTTCCTTTCCAACTTCTGTTCGCTACAAGAGGATTGCCATTGGATCCGGAGCCATACTAGTCATGGTAAATGACCCCTTTGTACATTTAAAAAGTCAATGGAGCGATGGAATGTGAAAAAAAATATTATTAAATATTGCTTTGTTTGACATGAAATGAGGGAATAATCTTGTAAAATATGAGGAACAAGATATAGCAAAAGTAAAAATAATATTATTGAATTTTACCAAAAATAATGTGTCTATATCGTAAATAATGAAAAATATTTTAAATATATATGTGTATATATATATTTTAAATGAAGTGCGGGTGAATAGAGAGAGAGAGTTCGAAGTAATAGAAAAATCATATATTTCTTCCTTCAAAATAATAATCTATTTTGCTACTAAACTCGTTATAAACATTTAATAAACATCAGAACATAGTTATTCTCTCATCATATTTTTTCTCTATCTTTTTAATAAATAAAAATCAATATATCCATAAAAGTACAATGTGAATTAATACTAAATTTTTACGCGATGGAATAATTGACTAATTTTAATGCACTAATTGAAACTTTTTTTTAATAAAAATTACAAAAACCCTTGCCATTATAACGATTAATACTGCTGAACGAGATAAGTGTATATTGAAATCTATATTCTTCAAAAGTTTTTTTCTACATATTGAAATTTTTACAATAGTACATCTGCGTCTCAAACTACCATATCACTATGGTCTCACTATGGCATATCTGGGTCTCTATTTAAAAATCTAATGAAGCAAATGAAATGTGAAAAAATTGCCCAATATTGCTTTGTTTGATATGAAATAAGGCGGATGCGCAGGTATATTTCCATTCACGCAATTGCCTTGTAAATAAAATTTTTAGCAAATGAGTTTTACCCATGATAAAATTACAAATATGAGTTATAATTTTAAACAAGGTTCATAAAAATGTCCGTAAACTAAGTATTAAAAGAAATTATTTTTCATGAGATGAAAATGGAGGACAGGAGAAAACTTAGTTAGTTTTGATGGATTGATAATAAAAATTGAGAGTTACGATTGTTATTCAATAAAATTATTCAATTCATGAAATTTGTGGTTCAAGAAAACGGATTGAGAATTGTCTTATTCCTGTTCATCCTGTTTCAGATGGCTTTGGTTATGATTTTCATCGTGGCGGTCATCATCTACCGTGTGCTGGTGTCCATCTTCCTGTTCAGGACGGACACTTTCCGGGGAGTGGCATCCCTCGTCGCCAGTTCGACTGGAGCTGTCGTCAACTTGCTTCTCATTATGGCGCTTGGAAGAGTGTACGAGAAACTGGCTCTCAAGTTAACTCAGTGGGGTAAATTTCCATTATTAGCGAATGATTTTTTTTTGCTATGTTAAAGTAATTTCCCTTACTCTTGTTAAGTACACAAAAACTGAGCCTCATCGTGTCCAGTGGTAGGACAGTTGTAGGTGTGTAGACTTAGTGATTTGGGCATCGGCTTTCCGTCCAGAAGGGCTGGGTTCGATTTTTATGCTGCCAAATACCCACCGAGTAGATGCGATACACGTGCTCGTTAAATATGAGTTATCGAAAGTCGTGTGGTCATTGGTTGAGCAATTAACATGGGTGTAATGGTCTGGGGAAAATTTTGCACCCCTCTACATCAAAGTCAAAATTGAAGGAGTGGATCCTCTGGAGGAGCGATCAATCAGAGGAGTTTTAGAGCACTTTCACCTTCATGGTGCTCTGATGAAAGACGCACTCGTTTGAATTAATTTTGTAGCCGTCGGCTAGTGAGTTTTTCTTGCTTAGTGTCATAAGTAACAACAACAACAAGTACCCAGGTGGGAGTCTTTTTAATTTAGAAGCAGTGACCAAGAATTAGAACCAAAAGAGCTCCAATTACATGGCTTGCCACCCGAGATGTATCATTACACTTGAAGGACATTGCGACCATAATCTATTTATTATGCATCGCTCCTAGTGATTAATGTATCACCTTTAGTAAACATGACGAATCTTCGGTTAAGCCGAGTTTAAACTCACTATCTTTCGACATCCTAATCAATCAGGCCATCGTGGTGTCAACAGTGGTAGAACATTGCTCTTCAGAGCATAAAAGGCTCCGAGTTCAATCCCAGCCACTATTGAATAATCGGAGGTGGATTTTGCTGCATATTGCATGCACTTCTGTTGAAGTTGTGCTTGGGAGTTTTCCCTTGCTGTAAATGAATACGGTCAGTTATGTATAAAAAGCAACTTATGCGGAGAATATTTAAATGATCCTTACAACAACTTTCAGCCGTTAAGCTGACCACCACATGATATCAAAGGTATACACATTAAAGCATAGAAGACAGTATTGTTGTTACTTATGACACTTGGACAAGCCAAGATCGTTATGCCGTTGGTTATGAGAACTTAGTCAGCAATGTGCGTTTTTAGTTTAATCAGATTACCACGATGATGAAAGTACGACTTTGTTCTAAAGTCCCCCGATAGATGGCTCCACTAGATGATCCACTCCCTCAATTTTGACATTAATCTGGAGGGGACGAAAATTTTTCTATAGAGCATTATACCCACGGAAATTGCTCAATGACCGACCACAGGACTTTTAATTCCACAAATTTAACGAGCGTTTACATCACTTCGACTCTGTGGGTCTTTGGTGGGGTTGGGAATCAAACTCCGCCCTTCCGGATGGAAGGCCGATGCCTTAACCAATAGGCTACGACGGCCCCAGTGAATTTCCAATGTACATCATAGACAAGACAACAACAGTGATATAATTTGCAATAATGTTATGTGTGATCTTATTTTTTCATTCAACTTCACCTCATTGGCCCAAATTTCGAAAACGAAAGAAACGTTTTCCATGTATATGGATATTTTTTAATAAAAACAGTTCAAATACGTCTCAGAACCAGGTTGAAAAGTTACTTATTAATAGACATTAGAATGGATTTTGTATTTTAAACTTCGATATTAGTCTTTCATACATATTTTGAAATTTCTCCTGACATCTTCCTTTCGGTCTGGATATTCCAATCGAGGGTCACTTTTGTTTTTCATGGTACATAATTTTCATTCCTTGATAATTAGCGGCTCAATTTTTGTTAAATTTATTTTGAATAAAATAATTTAAAACAAATTAGAGAAGTAATCTGCAGTTGAATAGAAAATAATGCGAGATGGAGACAATCCCCGATTTTACTTAAGGAATAGCTGAGAATGTACAGCTTAATATAGATGTATATCTCACAATGGTTCCAAGTCTTCAGCAATACTATTTTTGCATTCAATGTGCCTTGTATAGGGGTTATTTATTGTACAAAAAAGATATTAATATTGTAAATAAGATTTACTTAAAACGAAATAACTTGTATAATATTGTTTAAATTTCATGTATTGCTTGTGTGGGTGTGTGTATATATATATATATATATATATATATATATATATGTATATATATATATATATATATATATTAGTTTATTAGTATGAGAATTTATTGTTTTGTTAATATTTATATATATACAAAGTAATCTTATTCAATGATTTTGTAAAAAAAATAAAATAATTTTTTTCCAGAAATGCATAGAACTCAGACTGATTTTGACGACAATTTAACATTCAAAGTCTTCATCTTCCAATTTATAAACTTCTATTCTTCTATTTTTTACATTGCTTTCTTCAAAGGAAAGTAAGTAAATGTTTGCTTCTTTAATAATTTTTTTTACCTCTTACTAAAACTAAGAAAATCATTTAAATTTTACTGTGTATGAGGAAGGCATTTGAAAACTTTTTATTTGCCCAGAAAAGTTGCTTTCATTTTTGATTTTTGAATATTAGTATAACTATATGTTCACATAAGTGGAAAAATGAAATGTCTAAAATTATTGTATTATATCTCCTTCTGCATGTTTTTCATGTTTTTGCATTTTATGTAAGAGAAAAAATGGTATTCAAAACAATTTTAGCTTTACTTACAGTGATTCAAATATTTTAATTTTATTTGCAAAGAAGCCAACAATTCACACATTTTAATAAGTATTTCATTTTATTTTATTGCATGCATAAGGTAAACATAAAAGTTCTTGTAGTTTACAATGATTCAAAAGGACATGACCTACGCAAAATATAACTTATTGTTAGACTTCTAAGTAATCACCATCAACTTCTGCCAATGTGTCCCCAGTTATACTATCCCCTTACTGTAAAACTCGGGGGTTTTGGAAGCAAATAATTTGAGTGCTTGGCGGAAGTCTGTTTTATGGGTGAAGGATTTTTTAGAGAATGGTAGTGGTAGTAATCTGATGATGCAAATTAGGTCAATAAGGAGGATGGCAAAAAGTATCCTAACTAATTCGTTATATGGTATTCCTGGCTATCTGCGTGACATACGGCCTCGCATTACTTGCCAAGAACAGTACAGAATTGCCATTAACCAATGCTGGCTGCTTCTGTTGCAATGCCTGTTCCACACGTTCTTATTTCTGCGAGTACATGGTCCGTTTATTTCAGCTCTTAGTGAGCCACTTGACGACTTGTCCACCATACACCAGCTTCATCACAGAGGGACAAATATCCCGACCTGAATTTGTGAAACCAATACTTTGCCGTACATTCATTCTCAGCACTATCTCCAAGCACTTGACATCACCAACAACTTGATGCAACAGCTGATAAGACCACTTTGAATTCGTACAGCAAACAACACCGAAAGAGCTCCTTCGTCGCGTCCAATTCTCTTCACTACTGTATTTATACGATTGACGCATGTGCTCGGTCGACCTGCTTTTATTACGATTGTTATTCCTACATTCAACTGACCGGTGTCTCAACTAAATCATGCACTCATTTACATGCTTATTCTCACTTCGTTCAATGGAGACTCGAAAACGGCACGAGAACTTTCTTTTTTAACTTACATATCACATATAATGTACATGGAGATTTTTTGAATTCTGACTTGGGATAGTAGAAAAAAATGAATGGCAAATTTTGTTTCTGGATGTGAGGTATTGATTATAAATGTATAACATTTATTATACTTGGTAAGTAATTAATTGTTTTATAATGTAATTTTAAATATATATTATTATTTCTCTATTAGATTTGTCGGCTATCCTGGTCACTATAGAAAAATGCTCGGACTTCGTAATGAGGAGGTAAGTTGTAATAATTAGTTTTTAAAACAAGATACATTATTATTATTATTATCTACAAAATGTATTGTATGTTTAATCTACAAATGTAATGAAAACACTCTGCATATGTATTACATGTCATTTATATTGAATTTGTGAAAAAATATTGTTTTATTTTTATGAATGTACACTATCAAAAATCACTGGTGAAATTACAAAAAAGAGTGCTTTTTAATAGTCACAAAATGAGTTTTACCAAAATATTAGAAGCAAACTGCAGGGATTAAATGTAATCATGTTGTTAAAATATTATTGGAATAATAGAGAAAAATCTTTTATGACAACATTGAAGATTGCAGGCAAATTATTTCAGACCCTATTCGGAAGATAGGATGGTGTGGAAATAGTCAAAACGGCTGCCACATAAATTAAGTCAAACGAATTTTGATGATCGAGTCATCACATGCCTATCTCTGCTTATCTGGAACAAAATCAAGCTCTTCTAGAACGAGATGATGACTGGCGATGATTATTTACGAAAACAACATAAGAAAACATAATGTGTGGAAAATCATAACATATTATCATATCATAACACATCATGCCGAAAATGAAAACATATTGTGCTGAAAAACGTGCTCTTCCATCTCTAAAACAGATTTGGCTCTGAATAATAGAATGCTTATATGGTGAGGCATTTGAGGACCAATACATTATAAACATTAAAAAATTGAACGAAAAGCTCAATTCGGGAAAATATTGTCAGCAAAAGGATAATTTAAAAGGAGCAGTCCAAGAAAAGAGGCCGGTGATGCGATGTTCCAAGTAAGAGTATTCTAAGAATTAGGCCAAGAAAAAGTTCGCCAAAAAATTGCAGAACTATGTTGGGAAATTCTGTCCCATACATCATATTCACCGGACTTCTCACTTGTTTATGTCCTTGCAAAATTTTTTGTAGGGCAAAAAATTCAATAACGGAGAAATTATCAGACAAGCACTGTGGTTCAATTTTTGGTCTCTAGAGAAAAGACATCTTTAAAAAGTTAGGTATACAAACTATAGCCTTTACGATAGCAAGAAAGCATAAATAATAATGGTATTTATATCAACAATAGTTTATTCAAGGTATGAAAAAATTATTCTTTTGTTTTATTCTAAAAACGGACAGAACTTTCCAGTTGACCTAATATATATATATATATATTCAAAACATGCAAAGTATATTATATAGCATAATATGGGTTTTGTGTGTTTCACGATGACGAAAAAATTTATTTCGAGTTGTTTTTTGCAATTAATTTATTTTTATCATTCGTTATTCGTGCTTAAATTTCTTTATATTGAAAATTTTTAGATGTATTGGTATTCATTATTTCTCATATAATTTCCCAAATTATATTTTCTTATTTTAAATTTAAAATTATATTTTTTATGATTTTTACGTGGCAAATTCTTATGATACCTTTTATGAGAATAGTTTATCTGAGCCAAGTCAATTAATCATTTGATAAAACTATTTAAAAATCGTCATGATACCATTCACAATACTGAGTAAATTGAAAGGAATTATTTTGAAGCTTGTACTGAAATCTAATGTTTGTGTTGTTATTGCTTACCTCCAATGATTAGCAACGCTAAGTCAAGTCTATGAAACTTTCCACTCTAAGAAAATCTAGCACTAAAATTGAGTTTGTGAAAAGATCAATTCTGGAAAGCCCCAGACAATCTAAAATATGGTCATGGGTGGCTTGATGATCGGCACACTTCAAATAGACTGGAAAAACCTTTTTTCCATAAGAATAGAACACAGAGCTCAAGTATTCAATAATAAGCCTGATGAAGGCCCGGCGCAACTGGTCGTTCCTTAAAAGGATCATGTCCATTGTGTCAGATGACATTCCAATGATGGAATACCAGCGAGCCACTGACGATGGTCCGGTCGAGAACTGGGAAATAGAGGAATAGAATAGGATTTGAAGGTAAATAGGAATTGATGGAAGAAAACTGTTCTAAATTGAGAGAGTTCAAAAGATAATATTATATGAGAGAGTTCAAAAACAAATCTAATGAGAGAGTTCTATTTTGCCATGAAAAGTGAGTGGGTGCCGACGAGTTTACTCGTCTCATCAGAAGTATGGTTCGTGGGCTCGTCTACTGAGGCAGGTGGCGGCTGCTGGGTGGTAGACTGGAGTCGAATTCTTCAGGTTTCTTGGTACTCGAAATTAGTTATAGAAGCCTCGGATTCTGGCACTAAGCCTCGACCACTCGATCCCCTTCTGTCCCTTCTGTCTGGTCATTCCTACGATACTTGAGTGATAACGCGCCCCATGGGCACTTTCACCGGTACCTCTGGATCTAACTGCTGCACAACTGCCATGAAAAGCAGAGTTGGTGAAGCTGAAATGCTGACGAGTTAATTTATTTTCGCATTACATGTTTTTTCGCTGAGACACAATGTCATTTATAAGTATTCAATCATTAACAGAAGACTGACCACCACACCACCTAATCAGTTGTGCTTGTTCTAGTGTGGTAACAGTGGATGCCTTATGGAGCTTGCGCAGCAATTGGCCATCATAATGATTGGAAAGCAAATAATAAACAATGCTCAAGAGATTCTGGTTCCGTAAGTAAAGTACTAATTTCCTATTTTTAATTTTCTATTATTTTTTTAACTTTCTATTTTAAAATTAGTAAAGAACTAATTTTCTATTTTAGTATTCTAGAAGGGTTCACATGAACACAATGATGATCAAATTAGCCTGATTGTGTAAATAAATTGTGTGGCCTATATATTTTAAGGTGTGCCTCAGTTTCTCGCGAATTTGGCACCTTATTGTAAGCTATGTTGATTATTTCTAGTTGGTCTGTCTCATTTTCAGTGCCATCTTGTTTTTTCAAACATGCATGAAAACAAGCTAGACGGAAAATAATCGCCAATTTTTCCCAAAGGGCAACCTAAAGTATATTTTTCCCAAGCAAATCACCGTAGAATAGCGATGCTTCCATAACTTGTGAGCATGAACCTAAATAAGGAGTAAAATTAATATATTAAATAGCACTTAATATAATGATATATATATATTTATATATATATATATATATATATATATATATATATATATATATATATATATATATATATATATATATATATATATATATATATATATATATATATATATATATATATATATATATATATATATATATATATATATATATATATATATATATATATATATATATATATATATATATATGTATATATATATATATGTATATATATATATATATATATATATATATATATATATATATATATATATATATATATATATATATATATATATATATATGTATATATATATATATATATATATATATATATATATACATATATATATATATATATACATATATATATATATATATATACATATACATATATATACATATACATATATATATATATATATATATATATATATATATATATATATATATATATATATATATATATATATATATGTATATATATATATATATATATATATATATATATATATATATATATATATATATATATGTATATATATATGTATATATATATGTATATGTATATATATATATATATATATATATATATATATATATATATATATATATATATATATATATATATATATATATATATATATATATATATATATATATATATATATATGTATATATGTATATATATATATATATATATATATATATATATATATATATATATATATATATATATATATATATATATATATATATATATATATATATATATATATATATATATATATATATATATATATATATATATATATATTAGTTATATAGAGTTTTATTGTCACTAAATAAACATTGAGGATCATGTACTCTCACGAAACAACATCAAATACCACGAAGTGTTTCTCTTGTTTTCTCTTGATGATAACATTTCTTTTTCAGTGATATTTTTTCCCATTAATAACAGTTTTCGTTTTGTAATTAATTCTATTATTCATTTTCTTTTGAAAAAGGAATTGTTTATTAAAAATATTAAATATATAAACTTGATTTATATATTTAAAATTTCACTTCAAAGTGTTTTATGAAATGAAAAGAGCCGGTTAGCGTACTAAATTTTAATTTATTTTCAATTTTAAAATGCTGTTTTAATGTTTTGAGCTGAAGTAATATTTTAAATTTTTTCCCTTAAATTTGATTGATACGTTTTTATGAATTCGGATAATTCATTTAAGCTGAAGGAACAGAGTTTTGAAAAAGTGATAAATGAAGTCTCACGAATTGATTCAAAAATTTCTGAGTCCAGACTACATATATATGGGCTCTTAACTTTAAATAATAAATAGTAATTATTATGAACCACATATAAACATCTGCGAATAGGAAGTAGTTAAAATACTGAATTGCAATCACGTAAGCAGTTTTATTTGAATTCCTCCTTAATTATAAATTTTACACAAATATTTATAATTAAAAAGAAAACGTGAGCTCATTATATTTTTAATGACACTTCGTCAGTTTATAAAGCAACAGCTCTGCATTTTGTTCTCATTTATCTAAGGAATTTATATGAAATAAAATTATTATGAAAATGAAATGAAGTGAAATCTTACTTGTGCGTTTATAAAGGGACCAAATAAAAATGTAGAAAAGATCATATGAGAAAGACGTTAAAATTCCGACTTTCGAATATATTTTCTGCCATTATATGACGCAATCTTAAAATAAAAAAAATTTTATTGATTGAATGTAAGTATACATCGTAAAATAAAAACATAGATGAATCAGTTATTTTTAAAAAGGCTACATTTCCAAAAATATTCACTTATACCTATAAATGACTTGAAAAGAACCACAAACTTGTTAAGTTTATGTACTCTCTATGAATTTTTATAACGTGTACATGGCGTTACCTTCGATGACACGACATATGTCCAGACAATAATCGAACTTATTCCATACATTTTATAGCAAAAACCGGTGTCCTTAATTTTCCGATATAATTACAAAATGTTTGTTTCACACAGTAACTCTTTTCCATACTCCCTTCAAAGCACATTGCACATCGCATCAACTATGAGCAAAGAGCAAATTCAAAGACATAAATATGCTTTTTTCTTGCTTAGCCACCATTTTCGACCAGTACTCTAATCTCACACTGTCTCAGCCCTTCAGCAAGATAATAAACTCCTCCTGTATTTAACAAAAAAGGGGCAAAGACAAAAAAGACTTTGAGGACAAAGACAAAATGTTTCCAAAGTTGCGATTTAGTGTTAAATGTTGCAATATAGTAACCACACTGCCTAAGCTTTTCATATACAAGTTCTTTCAGATTAAAAGATATGAAGATTTTTGGCGTTAAATTGGAACACACACACATTTGGTAGCATATTTTTTGGCGAAAATAGCTGGTTGGATAATATGAAAATATTTGTTTTTCAAATGAAACAAAATAACTTAAGTTTCACGAAGTCATTTCATAAAAATATATCTGATTAATTTTTTTTTATTTGAAATATATTTTGCTTTATGAATGTTTTCATGACATTTACATTTATTTATTATTTTTTTTCAGAAAATTAAAAGCTTGGTTTCACAGAAAGAGAACGAAATTGAGTTCAGCCGTTAAGCTAACCAGATGGGAAGAAGATTACCAACTCATAGAAAATGAAGGATTATTTCAAGAATATTTAGAAATGGGTAATTTGCAAATCAGAATATTCAACAAAATTGCTTATATTAGAAACGTAACTTACAAATAATATTTTCATTAAATTATTTGTAAGTTACATTTCTAATATAATGTAACTTACAAATAATTTAATGAAAAAAAAAGAATAATATTTTCATTAAATTATTATTATTACAATATAATTTATATAAAAAATTTTGAATTACTCAGTGTACTATCATATCTCTCTCTCTCTCTACAAAATTTATTATTATGTAAAAAAACTTAAACTTAGAATATAAAATTATTTTGAGTTTTTGATATATTTTAAATCGAAAATCATTCCCACTCTTTTAATTAATTTATTTATAACTTTTTTTTACAAAAATAAATTTATTAGTTATACTTCTTAATTATGTCAATCTATGTAAGAGGATATTAATAGTTAATATGTACATATGAAAGAAATAAAAAATGTACCACACTGGCTAATCCTAATGAAAAGAAAAATTAACTAAATAATTCGAATAACACGTGTATAAGTCGTGTTTTAATTGAATTTTTTTATTCCGACATGCTTTATAATTTTTTTCAAAAACAATACACACACATTGAACAGATGCATGTAGATCATGTATAAGATAGAGTATATTAGCTGATTGTGTGTATTATAACATTATATGTATAAAGGATAAACAGATCTATTGTTGCATTTGAGAAAAGAGACAAAATGTTTTCTGGTAAAAAGAACTCAATTAACAGATTATGGCCATATATAAACAATGAGAATCAACTGAATTTGGTTGACAGTTCATAAAAGAAAAATATGTTTTTATCAATATTATAAATAATTTTAATATTATATAATATGTTATAAATAAATAATTTACAATGACATATTGCATCAAAAGATTTAGAAAAAGATCTCATCCGATGATATTTCCTTTCCTAGTGCTTTGCACTTGATAGCGATTGCTTCACATGTTGATAAGATGTTTTACAGATATTTTGAGCTTCAATGAAAATAGATGAATAACGTTTCAGATTTGTTTGTATCTTCATTAAATTAACAATGGTGGTAATGAACATGACATTGGCAGTAAGTTATATATGATCCATTTCAACAAGGATGTTGATAGATGTTACCTGTTTCTAAGAAAATAAACACAAAAATAAAATGAATTTCTGAGTTTGGCGGACTTTTTTAATTGGAAATCATAAAAAACTTAGTTCAAAAGGATTAAAACATACAAATTATCAAGTTTTGTAAGACATGGAGCGCTACGAAATTACAATTTCTTTTTTAAAATTGCTTAACATCTTTGAAGCATACGATAAAACACAATAATTACTCAATGAAATTATGATGAAAGCCTATCAGTTTTAAAATTTTTGTTTGCTTGCCATAAATTGAATTTGCTTATTTTTACCCTCAAAACACTGCGCCATATTGAATCACGTCAAATAACGGGATCAATATAAGATCCTGATCTCTAGATTACTACAACGATGGGATATTGAACTTCAAGATCATGACCACGTTGCTCAAAAACCTTTTTTTTTTTCAATTTTTAATTAATAGATAGAAGTAAAGTAATCGACTGGAAATAATTCGAAAAATATTCCATAAAATACACTCGTGTCCATAAATTACGGATAATTCAAGTTCAAGCAAAGAAAGGGACAGAAGCAAAACAAATGTGGCTTATTTGTAAAGTCTATTTATTAAACAAAAGGTAAAGAGCAAAAAAGAGGCTATATGTTAGACATCATTAATAAAATTATCGATTTTTATTCCCAGGAGCGAATTTCAATAAAGAACCTCTTTACGAAAACCAATATAACATGGTTGGTATGATGGTTAATACATAGTATGTCACCCACACGATGCAATACAAGGCCTAGGCAAACTGAGTATGAAATTATTAATTTGATCTTGAGGAATATTACACCACTCATCAAGCAATGCTCTCCGAAGTTTCGGTAGACATATAGGAGGGGTTGACAGGCTGCAATTCGTCGGTCAAGCATGTCCCACACATGCTCTTTGGATTCATGTTCATGAGTATGTTGGCCAGAATATACGGGTGATGTCCTCCGATTGAAGGCACTCGTCTACAATCTTTGCACGGTGAGGACGGGCGTTGTCATCCATAAACAGAAATTATACACCCATGGCGCCTCGAAGCAAACGTACATGTTGTTCCAGAATGACATCCCGATAGATGAAGCCTGTTATGATAACATTCTGAACAAGGAGGTAGTTCTGGAACCCAGAATAATTCCTCCCTAAACGAGCAATCCTGCACCACCGTAATGGCGTTGCTCAATGGTGTTCTCTTGGTGGTAACGGGTACCTGGACCTCTCCATATGAAAGTCCGGCGAGAATCAGACTTAAAGTTAAACCATAAATCATTGGAAAACATCCCACAAGACCACTGTTGCAGTGTCCACAATGGAGGCTCTCTACTCCATGCTAACAGCAGGCGACAGTGAGTTGCGGTAAGTGAAACACACATGACAGGCCTGCGATCATATAGACCAATGTGCCCTAAGTGTCTGTACAAGGTCTGCCTTGAGAATGTCGTACCGGTAGCTGACTAGACAGTCTGCTCCGTCTATTTCTTTTGACAGTAACTGCCAAGTACCGACCCTCATTCGGAGATGTAATTCAGGGGGCGACCTGTACTATAACGTCTACTCACATTACCATCATCTTGGAACCGTTGCCAAAGCCAGGAAATGACACTCTGAGCGATTCCTCGAATACTTCCAGCTGGTGCAGTGCAAGCCAAGGCTTATGTGATTTCCAGAGACACTTGACAACAGTGCAAAATGGACATTGGCCGGCCACACAAGTGGTTTCTCAGACGGTCAATGCCCAAATGTGACAACTTTGAAAAGCGATACTGACAACGTCTGTGATAGTATGAACTTTACTACTACACATCGACTTATTCAACCGCGACCACAAACCACCACTCTAGTGACCACGGATGTAATCACTGATTTGAACTTTTATTCCAGTGACGTCATCAACCACCTTGATTCAAGACTTAGAGCGTGCTGCAGCTCTCTCTGTAACCGCAGCAGAGTTGCTTGTCAACTCGGGGTGGGTTCTAGAGGTTTTCATGGTTTCCCTCTAGACTTGCGTAAATACGGCTCACCTTCCCACAAAGTCCCCCATGAGGGCACTCCCTCCCCAGCCCGCACATGTAAAGGTGACGCTCACTGCGTGACCCTCACCTCGCGATCGGGCTTTGTGTTGTGATACAAATATTTTAAATAAACGTGGGAAATGGCGCATACGCGTTGGGTTGAGGGAGTGGCTTGTCTGGTGTGTTCCGGAGGCGAACACAGAGACTTTAGATGGCAGACCAGACCATCGGTCAGTCAGAGCAATAACCCGTCTGTTCAAATCGGCTACTGGAACAGCTCTCATTTCCAGGCCCAACAGGGGGGGCTTGTTGCCTTTCCGTGATGGGTTCTACTACGCAGCGGACATTAACAGCCTTACACTCGCTTCGCGAGTAGGCTGTCCGCCTGCGGCGTCGAAATACTTCCAGCTGGGTACGTCGATATTCCAGACGGCCGATAATTCTACCACGTAAAACATCATCCAAATACTTCCTTTGTGCCATAACAATACAGTTATTGCACTGAAAGGCTTTTAAAGTACTTCTGAACAATTTTACTTCTTTGCAACCATTCCTTATATACCCCTCTCTTACACTCTCGCCATTGTGACCTAATATCGGTGCTTTGTAATCGGTATCTTGTAATTTGAATATAATTCTTCAAGATGTGTTTGATAATTCTATGTGTGAAACTTTTATTTTAGAGTTCAATATCTGTGGGATTCTGAATCATCCTTAATTAAGGGACATGAGTGTATATTACTTACATAGTAGAGTTAAAACAGCACAAAAAACTGTCGATCTAGTGACACAATGGATCAAACTTTATATGGGACAAGTTACATAAATTTTAAACTAGGCGATCAGCACCTTTTCAAAGACATTGAATACCATTGCGTTTTAGCATTGCCATCGACTCAGAAAATGAGGAAATATTTATACTTTCTTAATCCACAAATAAAGCTAATTTTCAGCATAATGAAAGCATGTGTAAAATACGATAGATTGTAATGAAATGATTGGTCGATGTCTTGTGCCAGCTCGTAATCTGAATTTATTGAAATTAATTTATACATTTTTGAAATAAAAATAATTGAATTTGTAGAGATTTTCTGTTTGTTAACTATTTGCTACCAGATAAATGTTCAACAGCTTTCTATAAGTTCTGTTCTACATTATAAAATTTATTCTCTCCCTAAAAATTAAGTATTGCGATTGTTAAAAAAAATATTCTTAGATATAATTTTTATTTTGTAGAATTTTACATTTAACAATGATGTTTTATTGGGAAATTTCTGAACAATAGTTTGAATTAATGATTTGAGTATATTCAAAGAGAATTTTAAATTTTATAGACCAAAATATATCTCAATAAATACATTTTTAAACACATTTCTTTTTTATTCTTTTATGACATGATACAAAATATATTCTTCGTATTTTCATCAAAGTAGATATTATCTCTTGAAAACATATTTTTTAAACATGATCTATCATTCAAAAACGATAATTTTTTGAAGATAATTTATTTTTCAAAGCCACAATTTCAGCTAGGTATTGGTTATCAGAGATCGGATATTTGCAATCCAATTCAACTGGGAGGTGACAAGGAATAAAAGTTTTGAGAAAGATCGAAAAAATTTCAATCCATTCTTAAATATATGCATTTTTAATCTATATTTGTTGACTCATCGCAGTCTTGTGATGAGTCATAGGATATATTTAGAGTCACTCTATAAGACTACACAGTCTGATAACGTCACTCGTCTATCATAATTCTGGAAAACTTGTTTCTTCTGGGTTTCATAATTTTGATCTCCTATCGAGTGAAGAAATTAATACCTGAATTGGTACTTCCCTCCCCATACTTTTTCAATATATCATGGATAGTACATTAATTAAAATTTCCTAATAATCACACTCACTACTAGATAAAGTTTCTTATTGAGATTATTAATTTTGTTTTTTGTCTGGATCGAAAATAATTGTGGTTTCACTCTGTTATACTTTATACATATGTTAATAGAGTGCTTTTAAATCTATTTACTGAAGTTCATCATGTATTCCATATTCATTAAATATATCGACGCAATATTATGCAAAGTATAAAATTTAAATAATGTGTAATTTTTTTAAATTTATATAACGGGAATATTTAAATAACGTTTCTTTAATCTATCTTATGGTATTAGGTAATACATTACCATAAACAATACTTCGATTATTTATGAAGATTCCAAGTTTCATAAAAAGTAATGAGCAAAATAAATAATAAAAAAATTATTATAACAATATTCAGTTAATTATAAATAAGTATTTTGATAATAATTCAATTATATTCTAAATACATATTGATATTTGTAATTATAAATATTTTACTGCTCTTTTTATGATTTAATAGAGCCAAGTAAGCATTTTTTCATCAAAAAGTTCATCATTCTATCAACTTTTTATTTAATATCTCACGTTTAGAAAAATTGGTATTGCAGCCATGATATCTTAGCGCAATATATATATATATATATATATATATATATATATATATATATATATATATATATATATATATATATATATATATATATATATATATATATGGATTTAGTTAGTTAGTTACATATATTACTACCAATTAGTTTTTTTAATATGCACAAATGGATGTTTTTTAATTCTACGTTCTTCAGTAAGATAAACATTATCTATCGAGTTAAATTTGTCGTTTCAATTTACTTTCCATTTAATTAATATTGTTAACATTAAAAAACAATCTGTTACATTTACGGCTGAAAAAATTGGGATGTCTAGACTATCATCAATACTTTTTCGTGGTGTACATTTAACATAATGCAAACACATTGGCGATAATGTGAATATGTTAACAATGACAAATGTTTTCATATTATATTTCAAAATCATCGTTTGGCAACACTCTTTTTTGAAGTATTTAAATTCAATTATCATTCAACAATAATTCTAATGAAAATGATTGAAGTAAAATCAACTTTCCATTTCCGTTCACTATGTATTATAAAATAAATTTAATTTAAAACAAAAAGTGTTAAAATTAGTTCACATAAAATATTTTTACATATTTTTTTGGGATGTAACTAAATTTGGCATTTATCGATTGTAAAAAATTTATATCGATAAATATCACTAATGTATTCCCTGAGATATTTTCTGATTTGATAAATTTTTATTTTATTAAATAAATATGAAAATTTCAGTTTTATCAATTTTACTTAAACTGTATTTTTAATTTTTCATATTTTATAACGAATATAGTAATTTATTACCTTTAATTTAATAACTGATATATATTATTTTATCTATATAAATAAAATCCTTAGTCTGTATTTTTACCGAATATTTTTTAGGGAATTTGGTGAAAGAATTGCATTGTATTTGGTGAAACAATTGTACTGATTTTGTTTTGTGAAGGAATTCGTTTCAAAGAATAGCTGCATAGAGTGAAGTGTACTTTATCTGGATCGGGGTGGAATTTTTATTAGGATATTGGTTTCTAATCAACTTAAAATAAAAATTATTTGATTTTAAATTTCGATTACAGAGTTTGTAATTAATTTAAAATATAATTAATACTGATTTGAATTCCCTAAAAAGTTGTAACATTGATGACCACGATTTAACGCATTACTTCAGAGCTTTTACACGCTTTTAGAATAAAATGTCCTTCGAAAAAATGCATCTATGATGTAACCATGATGTAACCACTGAATATAAAGAAGAAATATTTATGGAATCAAAACTTCTCTTTTATTTACATTTTAACTGCATTAGTTTTTTTTAAAAAAACATAGATATTTTCTATTTTTTCGATTAAAACAATTTTTTTGCCCATTAATAAGGTTTTAAAAATTAAAACTCTTTAGCTGTTATTTAGGTTTTTTGTATTCAAAGAATTGCTTATTTTTTATACATGGATTTTTAATTCAAATCTTCTTCGGTTTGGCTTCATTACAATTTTCGTGGCTTTCGTGGGAATTCGGTAAAAGAGATGTGTTGAATTCAATGAAAGAACTGTATTGAATTAGGTTTTAGAGAATTAGGTAAAAGAATTGCATTAATTTTCTAGAAAGAACTGTTTTGAATTCGGTTTGTTAGGGAATTCGGTGAAAGAACTGTAATGAATTTGGTTTGTTTGAGAATTCGTCAAAATAATTGTATTAAATTAGCGGAGAAAACTGTATTGATTTCGGTTTGTGATGGAACTCGGTGAAAGAACTGTATTGAATTCAGTAAAAGAGTTGTATTGAATTCTGTGAAAGATCTGTAATTATTGAAATCGATTTATTAGGGAATTCGGTGAAAGAACTGTATCAAATTTGGTTTGTTTGAGAATTCGTCAAAATAATTGTATCGAATTAGGAGAGAAAACTGTATTGATTTCGGTTTGTGATGGAATTCGGTGAAAGAACTGTATTGAATTCAGTAAAAGAGTAGTATTGAATTCTGTGAACGAACTGTAATTATTAAAGTCAATTTGTTAGGAAATTCGGTTTAAAGAGCAGCTTTACGGAATGGAGTGTAACTTTTATCAAGACATCGGTTAACTAGCTTAAAATAAAAATTTGATTCTAAATTTCAACTACAAAGTTTGTAATTAATATAAAATATGATTATTTTTCTAAAAAGTTGCTTATGCTCCTATGTAACGTTTCACTTCAGAACTTTTCGCGCCTCTAGAAAAAAGTGTGGAGCTCAATTCCTTCAAAAATGTCATATTCAGCGTAAACACTGGAGATAAAGAGGAAATATTTATGGTATTGAAATGTCTCTTCTGTTTATATTTTGACTGTATTATTTGTTTTAAAAAACAATAATATTTTATATTTTTTCATGCTTAAAAAAGATTTTTTTGACTATCATAAGGCTGATGCGGTTTTAAAAATTAAAATCTTTAGTTGTTATTTAGGTTTCTTGTAATCAAAGAATTGCTTACTAACAAAATAAACTAAATATGTTGTTTTATGTATGAATTTTCGATTTCTATCCGACAGTTCTTCAGTTTGGCTTCATCACCATTTTCGTGGCTGCGTTTCCCTTGGCGCCTTTGTTTGCTCTGCTCAACAACTGGGTCGAGATTCGATTGGACGCTCAGAAGTTCGTTTGTGAAACGCGCCGCGTTGTCGCCGAAAGGGCGCAAAACATCGGGATATGGTTCAGTATACTCGAGCTCCTGGCCCATCTAGCTGTCATCAGCAACGTAAGTATAATTCTGGGAAGATAATTTATCAGATAAGTTTGAATAAAATATTTTCAAGATATATTTTTTCAGGAAATATTTTAATAGGATGGAATAATAATTTATCCTAAGAAAATCCTCTTGAAAAATCAACTTCAAATCTCGTGTCATCGAAACAATTTTTTCAATCAAATCACTTGAAAAATCCGCTTTAAAAAATTTTCACTTGCCACTAATGATAATAATGGCCAGAATTGATACAATTGAAACAAATGGCTAGAATTCATAATATGATCTTTTTGATTATCACAAAATATGTTGATACCCAAAAAAATACTTCAGGAATATTAAGACCATTATTAATAGCTTCTCATTGATTTATAGTTTATTCAAAAATTTGGTTAAATATTGCTTGACAAGAGGTAACTAACTGATAGTATTTAATAGCTTGTTTAGCAGAATCAAGATTTAATCATAGCTGAGAGAGATTCTTAATTGGATTCTGAGGTTGATTTACGTTGAATTAGTATTCAAAAAAGTTCTTTTTATCAAAATATAGCCTGTTTGACATATTACTAAATTTACGAATATATTTCCTCATTTTACCTTTACACTGAAGGCAGTTTCTGGCCCAAAGTATTACGAATCAACGAATTCCTTAAGACCTTTTCGTTACTTTGAACAACCCCGTAGCGTTCTCTATATAAAACAGATGCAATAGGAAATATTACAGAAAAGAAGCATTCCATAACTCTCGTAAGCGAAAGAATTGTCTCTTGAAAACGCAAGCTCATAACTTTCTTCCAACAAACAATCCAATCAGAAAAAACAGCAGTTTTAATTTTCAAAGTTCTTAATTCTCTCCCCGTGACAACAGTTTTTTCGAATTTGTTTCTCGTTTAGTAAGTTGAAACATGAAATATGTAGATCCAGTCTGCAGTTGAATGGAAGGAAGCATGAGGTAAAGATAATTTGCAAAAGATATTTTATTTAATAAATAATTGAAATTGTCCATCTTAAGAACCATAGGTACAAGTGTTCTGCTCTTTATTTCATATTAAATATGCATTATATTACAGGATGGTATGGGGTTATTCACATTATAGAAAAGAGTCTATATATATATATATATATATATATATATATATATATATATATATATATATATATATATATATATATATATATATATATATATATATATATATATATATATATATATATATAAATTTAGTGCCCTATCAAATAATTCAAATAAGTCTTAATTGGTAAAAGAATTTATCCGATTGTTAGTTTAATTTCAATTTAATATTGCGCATATATAAAGCGAATATAAAAATACTTTTTTTATCATTTTTACTGTTTATTGCTATTGTTTTGATAATTTGTAAGATATTAGTGTTTAGTATTTTTAATTAATATATTTAAATTATATTTAAGATTTGTAAATGATTTTCTATAAAAAAGAATGCATTCTTTGATAAAGACGAGTATTAAATACAATATTATTGATAACAAAATGGATATACCATGCAAAAAAAAATATAATTATATCATTAAAGTTTAGTGATGACAAAAAAATTATTAAGTAAACTCCTCACTATTTGTTACCATAGCTATTAATGCATTTTATTCTTTAAAATAAAAGTTGAAAGCAATAACTTTTTAATTAAATTTTTATGAGTTTTCCATCTTAAACTGTGGTCAAGGTTTTTCTATTATTTTTGAATAAAGCCTCTTTGAAGTCAAACATTATAACATAAAAAATAATTTTATTAACATTGTCATTCATCTGACCTCTCTGCATGTAGTACTATAAAATAAATGAACACTTTCCTGAATTGAGATATTCTTAATTTAAAAAACATAAGCCAAGTAGGTAGTATCCATTTTTTGTGATGTATGCACAAAAGTATAAATAAACTCTTATAAAAATAGAAGCTTTCAAATACGCTCTTAACTAATATCAATGAATTTATCATTAATTAATTTCTTGAAGATACAAATTGGAAGTATTATGAATGTTTCTGACAAACAAAAAAAATGTACACTTTCAGGAATATTCATTTACCACATAAAATTATACATCGGTATGCTTGCAAGGATTTCAATCCGTAAAGATTTATGTGTGTAAAGATGACATGGATTTTTTAATTATTTTAGGCGTTTTTGATCGCGTTCACTTCCGAATTCCTTCCCAAGATGCTCTACGAATACGAATATCGCTGGGACCTGAAGGGTTATGTAAATTTCACTCTAGCCTATGCTCCCAATGGAACTCTCAAACAAGAATGCAGGTGAGTTTGATTCTCTGTTTTACAGTTATATTAATTCAAAATTCGAGAAACGACACGAAAGAATTTTTTTTTGATAAAATCACACATTTGTATTGTATAATATCAATTGCAAGAGAATAAAGTGTAATCAATGTATGTCTAAATTTTTCTTTCTTCTTCTTCTTAGAATTGGGTTTGTATGTCATTGGGCACCTCTGCTTTTATCAGCATTTTGTACCATTAACTCCAAACCCAATGTATCCTAGTTCCAGTTGCTCGGATCACCCACTTTATTAATAAAGTCCGATAACCCTTTAATGGAGTCCAGGTGTAACTCTCTAGTATGGATGATGCCTAAAGAAGTTAATCTAGGGAGGGCAAGAGCCTCGCATTCGTAAATGATGTGCTCTGCCGTTTCCTCTTGCGTATGACATTTCCTGCAGGTAGGGTCTTGCTGAAACAGTCCCATCTGGTCAGAAAGTTAGTCATGCTAGCGATAGCTTCCTGACTTTCATCAGAAGAAGATGGTTTGGAGGTCATTTCTACCTCAAGTGAAGGATTCATTACTGTCTCTTTACTAGAATGTCTCTGAGTTCCCTAGTCTTTTTCTGCAAGGTCTACTTCAGAGGCTTCACCTGCAAATGCAGAAAGGTTTGTTATTGCTTATGTCTTTTCAGCCACAAGATAACAAATAATAAGCTCAGGTAATATAAGTCCACCCAGCATTGCCTGAGTTACTGGGCAAGGCAAATTACTCTAGAAGTTCGTCAGGCAACTAGAGGCTCCGTTAAGACACCATTACTACGGTGCCAAATAACCCTAGGAACGGGTCGCATAACATCAGGGTTTACGGGAGCTGGTTCGCGGTCTCTGATTCAATATTCAAGGCTATCCTATCATTTCTACAGGACATTCGGCGATCCACCACTTGCCGACGCGCCTGGTGGCTGCTCAAGCCCCAGGAAGGTACACGTACCCCTGGTTCCAGGAAATTTTTCTTTGTTTCAAATGATTTTTTGTGGTTTAATTCTATTCATCTAGACAACCGATAGTGGAGTGATAGAGATCCTCCGTAACTTTGAAGCAGTAGGTCCCGGGTTTGAATCCTGGTTCGAGTTTCGATGCTTCTTTCTCTATGTGTCTCCTTTCACTTTTGGGGTGAAGATGGCACACCCACTGTATAAGATGCCAACATCTTCGCCTTTTGTTGTTGTTTCTTTGTGCCAACTAGGCCGTTTATAGGGTAGGCAACCATTTACAACCCATCGATACAAGAATAGGACAAGGACAGGAGAGAGAGAGAGAGAAAGTAAATCCCTGCCCGAACCAGAATTTGAACCCACGGCCTCCCTATCCGCATTCAGGCATTAGGCAGGCTGAGCGCCCCTTGCAGCCTGAATAGGATTATATCTTAAGGGCACTGCCAGTCATCAAAGAAAATCCTGCACAATGACAATAAATGGACTTAATAAAAAGTGATTTAAAAAACATTTCCATTCATCCTGCACATTGACGATAATTGGAGTTAATAGAAAGTGATTTGAAAAAAATTCCATTCATTCTGCACAGTGACGATAATTGGAGTTAGTTGAAAGTTATTTGAAAATAAATTCCATTCATTCTGCACAGTGACGATAATTGGAGTTAATAGACAGTGATTTGAAAATAAATTCCATTTATCCTGCACAGTGACGATAATTGGAGATAGTAGATAGTGATTTGAAAATAACTTTCCATTCATCTTGCTCAGTGATATAATATATCTTGCACAATGATAATTGGAGTTAATAGAAAGGGATTTGAAAATTATTAGATTAGAGATTAGATATAAAGTTCTAAAATACTTTAACCTTATTTCTAATGTATTTCAATTAATTGATTTTAATAACTCGGCCGCAATGATTCAATTATTTTTCAATTAACATACATTCGAACAGAGAATTTAAATAATTATTGAAATAGATTTTTAAATTACTGCATTGACAAAGATTGTAAATTTATGAGATTTACAAATGATTGTTAGCAAAAGTGTCCTTCTCTTTATCAGAAGATAGTGGGTTCTGTACTCTACATAACCAAAGATAATCGCCTTACTGTCATTGCCTTACGCATATCAAATAGGTTATGGTCACAATTTTTCTTCAGTTGACATGCTGTCTCTTTCTGTGGCAGTCTAATGGTTTCCTGACTGTGAATCATGGAAATCGGTATCTGAACTCAATATAGATGTCATGAAATTCTATAAATAGAATTCATGATTGCCAGACCTTATATATATCGATTTGGTAATCCAAACAAATGGATATGTGGAAAAATTGGGCTAGGAGGCATTTGGCGCATAATATTATAGTATAATAATAATTTTTGCCACATAACTCAAGCTCACGACAGGTGCCAATCTGTTAAGTTAGAAGCACTCGGCAATTCTGGCAGTAAACGATATGAAATAGTACATTTTGTTAGTTTTAAAATTCATTTAGTTATTTTTATGTAAGAGTATTTTTATATCAGAATTATAGTTACATTTCTGCTGCCTACCCTGTCTAGTAGTCAACGTGCCTCACTGCGGATAGGGAGGTTATGGGTTCGAATCCTGGTTCGGGCATGGATGTACTTTCTCTGTCTCCTGTCTTTTTCCTTTTCGTGTATGAAATCCTTTATTGTTATGGGTTGTGAGTGGTTGCCTTCCCAATAAACAGGTACCTATGGCATGTGTGTACTGAGGAAGTCGGACTCCATACCAAATTAAGCCGAGCTGGCAGCCGAATGGTTAGCGCTCTTGCCTTCGGTTCAACAGTTCGTGGGTTCGAATCCCACCTTGGGCATGGATGTTTGTAGTGGTTCGCAATCCACTTTAAACCGTAAGTCCCGATCTAATTAGCCCTCGTGTGCAAAAAATGACCGTTGAGCGACAAACAAACAAACCATACCAAATTAAGTTTCAGTTGGAAAAGGGGAGCAGCACACCCCATATTGCCTGTCTAGTTGGTCCAAGACAATAATAACACAGTAACATTCTTATTTGTGCAAAAAGAAATAAATTGTGTAAAATAAATGCGGTAATTTAAATAAAAATCTTCCGGGAAACGTGAATTATTACGTGGCTTGCGGTCATAAATGACAATTATTATAATTTTTGATTGTGCTATAATTATAATTAAATTCCCAAGCTATATTTATTCTGAATAAACTACTATTTTGATTAAAAAAGTTCACACACGAAAACATTCAATAAAACATTAAAAAAGAAGATACATTTTCTATTTTTGTAGCCAAGAAAGTTAATAAAAACTAAAAAAATTATTTTAATACGTTTAATATTTATTATTTATCCTTCTTAAAATAAAAATCAATATTGTTTTATAATACTGAAAAGTTTTTAAATTTAAATTAACATTTAACTCAAAACATTACTTTTAATATTTTTTCTGTTTAGCACAAGCTTTTTATTTTGAAAAAATGTGTTGTATTTTCTTTAAAAACGCTTTAACTTTTTTGATAAGTTAACAAATAATTTTTAAAAAAATTATGTAGTTAACTTATCATAGTAAAAATAACAATGATAAATTTTCGTATTCATCGGTTATTGAGAGTATGAAACTGAAATCACATATATTAATATTTTGGAACCAGCCATCTTTGAATTATACCATTTGATGTTTTTATGTCACTATTGTCAGCTATAAATAAATGAATAACAGTAGTTCTTTTTTGAATTAACAATTATTTTATTACATTTATGACTATTTATTAGGAAAATGATATAAAAGGGCAATACAGGAAAGGATCTTATGTGATACAGGAAAATAATTTTTAAGACAAAATTTTTGTTCGAAAATTCCAAATTCTCTCTTCTAACAGTCATGAGATTTATATATTTCTAGTGTCAGGAGTTCGAATAAAAATGAATCTTTCATTGCCTTTTCTTTATGTTTGAATATTTGATGAAAACTATATTTCGCCCATGGTATGTGAGAAACACAGAATATAATCAGTATTTATCTATTTAACAACATTTTCCCCTAGCATTTTCAATATAATCAGCACTTATCTATTTATTAACTTTCTTTGCAGGTACTCTGACTTCAGAGACAGAGAAGGACATTTAACTACTTTTTACTGGCGGTTATTGGCTTTACGTTTTGGCTTTGTCATATTGTTCGAGGTGATTAGACATCTTTGTTTATCATTCATTAAATGTTTTTATGTATATTCGTAATTTTACAAGAGTTGGAACAGGAAAGTTGTGTTGAATATTTTAATCATTTTTATCACGCCCTCTTGAATTTAAAAATATATCGTATGTATTAAATTACTATTGATTTTTAAGAATCATTATAAAAATCTTATTAATTAAAAAAGTTTCATTTCATATTAATTTTTCTCTCTTTCATGAGTTTTATAGAGAAAAATATCATTTATTATTTAAAAATCGCAATAAATTCTATTAACTAAAAAAAATAGTTTCTGTGTTACTTCATATTAATTATTTTCTCTCTTTCATGAGTTTTATAGAGAAAAAAATCATTTCACAATATTTAGAAATCACAATAAATTCTATTAACTAAAAAAAAAATTATAATTTCTGTGTTACTTTATATTAATTATTTTCTCTCTTTCATGAGTTTTATAGAGAAAAATATCATTTATTATTTAAAAATCACAATAAATTCTATTAACTAAAAAAATTAATTTCTGTGTTACTTTATATTAATTATTTTCTCTCTTTCATGAGTTTTATAAAGAAAAATATCATTTATTATTTAAAAATCCCAATAAATTCTATTAACTAAAAAAATTAATTTCTGTGTTACTTTATATTAATTATTTTTCTCTCTTTCACTAATTATGCTTTATTTACTAAAATTCAACTTTATTTTAAAATTTCAATAATTGTAACGCGTCATAGGTTACAATTTGTGATTTGTGTTAGTTTCTTAAATAGATAAATGATATGGTAATATGCTAATTATTAAGGTGAAAGTTATATGTAAATATAATTATATATATTAATTGAATTAATTTTTTTTCACTTGATCTTGGGTGAATTAATTAAAACATGAGCTGATATAATTTCAGCAAATATCTTTAAGAATTTCATTTTACCATTAATTTACCATTAATCTACCATTTTACCATTTATTTACTAAAGCAATGTTATTTTTACTACTAATGTTTGAGGATATTTTTTATATTATTAAATAATTTTAAAATTCATACTTTATTACAATAATTAAATATTTTTTGATTAAAATTAAATGATATTTTGCTTTTTACTCTCTCTATGAGTATATTTAAAAAAAAACAAAAGAATCTAAAAAGTACTTAATAACTACCGTTTTCTGAAAATTGTGAGAAGCTTAATTGGAAAACATCGCACTTTTTTCAATATAAAAGCTAGTATCCTGAAAACTGAAAAATTAGAGCTTCATTATTTCATTGAAAATTCTTAAATACTTTTTACCATCTTGATAATACGAAAGAGAGATTTCTTATGCGCATGAATTTGAAAAAAATATTAGTAAAATATAGAAAATGGCTTACAATTACTTTTAGGATAAATTCATAGGTATGTTCACAGATTAATTTTCCATCAAATGTAAAACTTATTAAAAGATATTTTGTCTAAAAAATTTATTAAAATCTATATGAATATAGTAAATATGTAAAATGTTATTTCTTTTTAGGGAACAAAAGAAAGTCTTAAAATTGAAAAGAGATTGTTTAAAATTATTGCAGTTATTTATTTAGAAAATTCTATTAATGAAAGGAAATTTTAAAAATTTAATATGTCCTTGGCGATTTAATGTAACCGTAAACTGGTTGTTTAGCCTTGTTTCTTTCATTTCGCTTTTTCGGCTCTTATATTGCATTGAATCAATGGAAAACAACTTCTCAAACCGATGTTTCGGTCCTTATATAAGAAATAGCTTTATTAATAAAATGAACTTCGACACTATTCTCAGACATTAGATGTCGGACTTCGCCTTGTTTGCTGCCGTTCGCAGAATGTGATTTCACAGACAAGTCAGATTTACAACGCCTTTCAAGACGATGTGACGTGTGGATGACATGTTAGCCGACCTCATGGATATTTTAAACCAATGAGAATCGTAATAAAATAGCGTAGTCAGGATCTCTACTGTAACACGAAAGAAACAACCACTTTAATGGCCAATAAGTTTTCTGCATTTTCACTCGATCAAATGTACAATGATGGACTCCTATATTGCTTACAGACATAGTAAACGTTTACCTTAAAGAGTTTGGTTCTTTAATATCAAAAGGAGTCTTTTATAAATACAATAATGTGAATCCATACAATTTATGATAATTATTTATTCATATGTCACTAGATTTATTATATAGTTTTATGTTTAGGAATAATGTTAGAGAAAGAGATAATAATTACTATTTTAAGTATATAGAAATGTAAATTAACTTACGATTGTTCTACGTACAGAAACAGAATCCATAATCTCGTTTAAGAAGTCTTGCTTAAAAAAGCTTTAAAGCTTTTTCATAACACTATATATATATATATATATATATATATATATATATATTGCTGTTACTTACAAAATATGGACAGGCCAAGCTCTCTATGGTGTCGGCTATGCGAATTTAAGTCTGTAGGGCACATCTTACGTTTTAACCAGAGAACCACGAAAGTGAAAATACGACTTTGCTCTAAGACTCCTTCGATAGATGGCACTACCAGAGGATACCCTCCTTGAATTTTGAAGAGGGAGGAAATTTTCTCAATACCTTTACACCCATGGAAACTGCTCAACGACAGACAACAGGACTTTCGATTCCACAGATTTAACAAGCACGTATATTACATGTACTCGGTGGGTCTTTGGCGGCATTGGGAATTGAACCAGGACCTTCGGGACAGAAGTCTGATGGCCTAACCGATAGGCCACCGGGGCACACAAACAAACACACACACACACACACACACACACACACACACACACATATATATATATATATATATATATATATATATATATATATATATATATATATACATATATATATATATATTAAGATGCTGGCTACTATACACAGCGATTTTAAACTGTCGATATTTATCTATATTTATTCTTTCAATACATATTTTATCATCTATCATTTAATGAAACATAACAAAGAAGATGGAGTAAATAAGAATCTGTATGATGCATTATGTCTAAATACAATGTTAATTAATTCAGTACTGACTTAGTTTATGCTTTCAGTTTTTACATCACAAAATATTTAAATCATATTCATGCAATTTACGTATATTTTTAACTCAATACATGTTATTTATTTCAGCACGTAGTATTTACTGTCTGTCGTCTGATTGACATGCTTGTTCCTGACATTCCAGAAGCGTTAGAATTAAAAATAAAAAGAGAGCGGTACCTGGCAAAACAAGCCCTTGCTGACTCAGATACCATACTGAAGGTAATGGAGTTGATCAAAAATAAACAGTTAAAAATGCTTATATTTCAATAAATTAAACTGTTTATACAATTTAGATAATTGAAATATGTTGTATTATAGGTTTTAACTGTCTTTTTGATTAATGAGAAATAAGTTGAGATTTTATACAAAATTTTCAGTAAATTTTTTATTTTTTTATTTTTAATTGTTTATAAGTTGTCGTTTTAGGTAAGATATATTTAAGAATTTGTTTAATATATTTTTAAAATATTAATTACAAATGTATACTTTCCATGTACAACAGTAAAGGTGTTTCAAATTACGCAAATTGACATTAATTTCATTACAATAATACATTTTAAAAAGTAAATTTTAAATCTCAAAGTAAAATTTAATGAAATGTTAGTATTGTAAATAATATTTACTATTTTAACATTTTAATAATTATGTTCATACTTTTTATCCGTATGATAATATTTAATAAAATGTTACATCTACTGCTATCTCTAGAAGTGAAAAAATGAATCTATACCTAATTAAAAATTAACCAGTTTCATTTTTATTAAGAATATTTATATTGTATGCTATGTGAATTTCAAAATTATTTTAAGTTATAATATAATATGGGTTATATAATATAATAAGTATTAATATAGGTTAATGATCTGGAACGTTTCCTTGTTATGACTTTTTCTTGGCTCACAGACAATCGCTTCTGAGTGTTTATGGGAATAGTGTGCTGTTGCTAATCTCAGAACAATCTAGCAGAACTAGACAATCCCCATAAATAATACGAACATATCCAAAATGCCTAAAAAATATGAGGATTCCGTAAGACCTCGTTTTTTCTAAAAGTGACAGAGAAACTGAATAAACACCTACAGAACTTCATATCAATGAATACAGTTTGAAGAGAACTGTATAAACAGAATATTTTGGGTATAACTGTAATTGTAAAGATTTGACAGATGTAAATGGTGAGTTTATCGTCCAAGATATATAAAACTTGCAGAATGGAAATGAATGGAAACAAGTTTTGTTTTACAACAAATCCAGTTTCTTGTTACATAAACCCAAGGATGGGTCTATGCGTTGCAATCTTCTGCAGATGCGAATCAAGTCTATCTCCTTCCTAGAGACTAGCATCAGATGTTTGCATACTGTTTTGGGGCTTTATCTCGTTGTCTGGAGAGGACCTATTACCTTACATGGATATGTCACTAGCACTGACAACGTTACTCTTTTGGGTCACCAATTGATACACCAATGGCACTCCGGGTAATTTTTTTACCCTGATTAAAAAATTAAAAATGAGAGTTCTTTTGTGGGATACTCAAGAAGTGCGAAAAAGCAGTTTGGGGGATCTCGATCAAAGCTGGAAAGATTCCCCCGGATTTTTCGCAGAATACCATGAGTGGTTGGGAGGGGTTTTCGAAAGATATTCAATTTTATTTCAGCCAGGGATGAAATCTCTTAGAAGGTGAGCTTCCCACAATGGCTGACATCCTCCTCAGCAGTGGATCTGGTCAACGAGTGGGCCTTTTCATTCCCTTCAACACCAACATGTGAAGGAATCCATTGAAAATGTATGGTATGAGTTGAGTGTAAGTCTGTCAAATAGATTTAAAATATCCTGGTTAATCTCATCACCAACAGCACTCCAGTTAGAGAGATGCTGAATAGAAGCGCGACTGCCAGTCAAGATCCAAATGTCTTGGAAATGATCCTCGTCTACACAATGCCCTTTCTGATAGCCATAAGATCCGATCTAAAAACTGAACAAAAATTCGGGTTTTGATTTTGAACTCTTTAGATCAGTATGTAGTAGGTGTGTTGTTGCTGTTGTTACTTATGACACTTGGACAAGTAAATTTCGTCATGCAAACAATGCGAATTTAAGTCAGTAGGGTGCATCTTTCTTTTAACCAGAGTGAAGGTGAAAGTTCGACTTAGCTCTAAACTTCTCCGATAGATGACGCCATCTGAGTATCTATTCCCTTAATTTTGACATTGATCTGAAGGGGGAGGAAATTTCCTCCAGACCATTACCCTTCTGGTAACTACTCAACGGCTGACCTCAGGACTTCCGATTCCTCAGACTTATCAAGATCGTATACCGCATGTACCCGGTGGGTCTTCGGCGGCATTGGGAATCGAACGCTACTTTTCTGGACGGAATGCTGATACCCTAATTACTGGGCTACCACGTCCCATTGTAGTCAGGATGGCCGAGCGGTCTAAGGCGCCAGACTCAAGGAACGTCCCATTGTGCAGGGAAGTATGCCGGTGCAACAACAACAACAACGTCCCATTGTAGACGAGGACTCCGCCGTTGTTGCGGGTGTCCGCGGCCACCCCACTCGCAGCCGCATCTTCTCTCAGAATCAAAGTCACGGCTTCGTACGTTTCATAGCGACCCATTGTAGCTGCTGTAGGTATTTACACTTCACAACTTGAAATTTCTCCTTTTCTTCCCTTTCGTTGAAAACGAAGACTCAAAGAAATGCGAATCAATTTCTACCAAATACTGCTCTAAGCTTTATTAAGCACTTTTTGTTTCGCTCATCATAATTGGCCTTGGAATGGTAAAACTGTTCCCCATTTTTTGATTGTCCTCTCATTTTCAGCGCGATAAGCTTCTTGTGTAGAAAACTTTTTCCTCTTGGGGTTGTGCATCAATAAATTGGTGCGTTTATGTGCTTCCTTTTTTCGCTTAAAATATGTTCACGCTGTATAAGAAGGGATTTCATGGACTCTTACAAGCATACTGTTAACAAGATACTCAATTCAGAAATATTGAACGTACGTCTTGAAAATTTTCTATTGTTTCAACAATACTGTAACTGTTTCTTGAATAAAACATTCGCAAAATTCGCGCATTCAATAAATGCAACTTTTTTTGATTTTGTGTACATAAATAAGATTATAATTAATAATCACAAATCACACAAATATTCTCTGGGTACAGAATCAGTGTATTGCAAATCTCCTTGGAAATGCTCATTACATCCACCGAACTATCAATGAGAGAAGAAAAACTGAAACATCTCGAACTAACTGTTAGTTCGAGAATGAATGAAGGCAGTGAAAAAGTGTAAACTGTTTCACTGCCCTCATCGATTTTCGCGCAGCCAAATCGAGCATTCGCTTTACATTGAGAATTTTCATGTGGTCACACTCGGGATGATGTTACGTCTACTTTACAGCAGTTTCAAAGCCGTTCGATGCTTCACTAGCTGATGCTCTTGTGTCTGCTTCAATTTGGACACTAAGACCCCATCATCTTCCTCAATAACTTCATTAAGTTTACCATAATTTGCAATTTGAAATCCAATATCTCACTCCTAATCTCTTCTTCTATAGCTTCAGCTTTAATTTCTGAACATCCAGGAATTTTCTAAAGAATGTTTTTAAATTCCTCAAGCGTGACACGTCTCTCTCTCTCTCTTATTCTCATCTTCCCTTTCTCTTCCCTTTCTTTTTCTTGGGCTTTTTTCTCCTTTTCCTCCTCTTCTTCAATCTAATTTATTTTTCTGAAATCCAGAAAGCAATTCAGATGATTGGAGTTGTATTGTAGTTTAAAAGTAATTCTATGGAAATAAGTATCATGAGTTGGAAATTGGTGTTGTAGCTTTTGCCTGACATACCAACCTTAAACGGCCTATGACTCACTACCTAAGGCTGTTAGTCAAAAGTAGCATAGCGACGATATGTTATATAGGCAACTAAGGTTTTGACTCACTGTATAAGGTTGTTGTAAGGCATTTTAACATCTACCGCTTAAATTTAATCTGGGAAGACTTTCCTTAATAGTGAGCTGAATTCACGGGTCGCAAATGAGGAAACCCAGAATGCAAACAATCCCCACTCACCCCAATAGATTTGAATACATTCACAGTTGTGCAGGTGAGCTCTGTACTGTACTTTAAGGTGAACAGTCTTCAAATACTCGTCCGTCACACAAGTGCCTCATAATTTTAACCCACGATCATGTGACGAGGTCACACCTAATCTGGTACCCTCCTCTCCAAATCCCCACCACACCAGCGAAAGGACTTTAGACGTCAAAGATTAACGTGGACACATCCCCAACCCACGGAGCTTGGGCAACCCAGTGAAGGAGAGTGCACCGTGGTCACCCTCCCAACCACTGGCCGCGGCAAATGATGCTTCACTTTGCTGATCTTAACGGGAAGTGACATGAGGCTACTGAGCCACTGGAGCTTAGACGTGAATAACAGAAGGCAGAAACGCAACATCCCTTTCGAGTTTTTCAACAGTATCTGGAATCGGATCCAGGTCCTTTCGCTCTGAATAATTCTTCACCGTGCAGCTTGTGTGTATCTGCGTGTATATTTATATTATTACAATTTACATTATAAAAAACATTATAAAAATAGATACGTAATTATCAAATTTATTTAATTTGATCATTACGTATCTATTTTTATAATGTATATAATACTTTTGTAAGTGTGAATATTTTTACTTACGTTTAGAGAATTCAGAATATTATTTGAATTTCCTTTAAAGACTTAATTTGCATCTATCATTTTCGCTCATTATTAGGTTGCCCAGAGAAGAGACGATGAGGAGGATGAAGACGATGACGAGGCTCTCCGTCAAGGAACTGCTTCCTTCGTTCCAAAAGACGAATCCACTCTGCGAACTTGAACCATCCCCGAGTTCCTTCGCCAGTCCTTTACCCCAAAAGTTGCTTGACATAGGAGGAAGAATCACATCTCAAGATGGTGGCTTTCCCTGGTTCTAGTTCCAAAAAAAAAAATTAGTTCTGTTTGTATGGGTCGACAGTCTGTGGTTACGTCTCCAACAATGGTCAGAGAAAAGGATTTCCTGGTTCTATTACTCCCTGTGATACCGCTAATGACCTCTGTGTTCCAACAATGTCAAGTGTCCTGTGATGCCATTTCATACATATATTATACATTCGAACATTCCTTTCTTCCTAGAGCATTCCTAGTATTGGGGAATGCTTCAACACATCTGCTTGTCTTTCACGTTTTCCTTGTGAAAAATAGTGATCCTCTGTTATTATATTCTCCAGCTTATGCAAGCTTATTCAAAGTATAAATGTTTTAGATTTTTAAAAACAAGTGCTTTTTAGGCTTAAGCATATGAATTAACAAGATCAATAGATTCAATTTGGTTCAATGTACGATTTTTTTTCTGGAATGATTTTAATTAGTTTTTATTGTTTGCTTTAATAACAAAATTATTTCATTAGCAATCGAACAAATTTAATAAATGAAAACGAATAACAGTTATTTCAAAAAAAATATTTAAAAGATAAATATTGTATTCTAAAAAAAAAATAGAGGAAATTGAATAACTGTGTCAAAATATCTAAATGATCTTGTTCATTATTATTCTTTGAAATTAAATTGTAGTTTGCATTTAGTTAAAATCAAAGTTGTCTTAAATGTTATTAATATTTATTTTTCAAAAAATAATAGGATTTGTTTCTTATGAGATTTTACATTTATGACAAATTTCATTAATATTTTCCGTAGAATGTAATGATACGATAATGTTTTTCATTATATATTTTAGTTATGTTAAACTTTATTAGTGTTTTTAAAACTTTAAGAGCAAGTTAAAAATAATGACATGTTTTTGATATGTTTTAATTATGTATATACTTTATAATATTTTCAAAAGGTAAAATATTTAATGGTAAACTAAAAATCCCTGAGGCCAACGATGATAAATTATTTTTAATAAGTAATTCAAAATTTAGAAAAAAATATCTTTTGTTTCACAAATTATATTTCATATTGCAGATAATTCTTTTAAAATTTATATTGAACTTTATATATTATTTTTCTTAAGTTTTCTAATATTAAATCCTGGAAACCAAAATTTTGAATTTTTGAAAATTGTAAAATTTTACAACTATTAGGAGTTGTTATGTATAATATTACTGGAATCAATCAACACTAAAGTTATTTTTTTGTTTTTCAAAATTATTTTGACTATAGAAATTACAGAAATATAGAAATATGTTCCACTCAATTTAAAAGACTTCTTAACATTAAAGCAACACATCACCAAAAATAAAATTATATTATTTATCAATAACTATAAATAAAATATTCTCATCAATAATTACATATAAAATATTCATGAAATTTTAATTTTAATAATTGATTTATTTTTTAAAATTAAGTAACTAATCTAATAAAAAATGAATTTCACATTTTATTTATTTTTTGTTTTATTAATAAAATTTCTTTGTTGTCAGTATGGTTTATTTAAGTTAATTTATCTTATAATCTCATGATAAGTTTGTGAAAATAGTACATTTCAAATAGAAAATCGTAATATTTATAAATTAATCAAGTATACATGTAGGCTTAAAAATATTTTTAAAATCTTTAAATATCTTTATAACCTTTTATAAAGTATTTATAAAACTGATTGTGCCACACACACACACAGTTAACTGTTTGAAAATATCTTTTCATTCATTGTTTTTTTTAAATTAAAAATTTAATTTTTGTTTATTTTTTTGCTTGTTGATTAATCTGATTTTAATTGCTTTCAATAATATTTTGATGTAATTATAAAAATTATTAAAAAATTAAGTATTTATTATTGTTGATTTGTTTTATTTTTACCTGGCAGATTTTTAAAATATCTTTCAGAATTTAGTTTTGATTGAAATTTTTAGTTGATAAAATATAGAATATTAAAAACGATAGCTTTTAAAATTGTTTAGTTAATTTTGATTTTAGCTATTTTAAAAAGATAATTTAAAGTAGTTAAATATATATTTCTAGGACAATTTTGCTTAATTTTTTGTTTGAACTAATTATTTTGATTTTAAAATTTCTTTGTGTTTGAATATTGTTATATGTGCGTATTCCTGAATTTGTGTAATATATATTTTAAATGCTAGTGCATAAATAAAATATGAAATTAAGGAGTTATTAAAATATCAATGTGCTTTGAAATCATTTTATTCTAGTTGTTTTATATTAGATATTAATCATGCTTGATATAATAAAATTATATCAGACGTTAATTTTATAATCAACTAATTAATTTAATTTCATAGTCAAATTCTACGTCATATTTTTACTTGATAAATTAATTATTATACTATAAAAATTATATCAGAAACATGCTAGATGATTTGTGATATGGTCTCTTCTTTTGCAATATATTTCCGTAAGTCCTTAAATTCTGAAAGTCAAATTCTTACATCATATTTACTTGATAACTTAATTATTATATAAAAGTTTTATCAGTAACATGCTAGGTGATCTGTTACATGTTCTTCTTGTACAACTTTTCCATGCACCCTAAAATCTCTTTGTTACTTGGATGCTGTATTTTATTTAAAGAAAAGCTGAATTAAAAGAATATTATCTGTTTTTTTATATTTTATCAGCATTTCTAAATTTAAAATTAAATTTTTTATATTTTCCTTCAAACATATTTGAAGCATTTATTCTTAGTACAAGAGGTAATCTAAGCTAAGAAACAATCAATTTGCAATCAAATCTATTTGTTAATGTTTGCATATTTTTGAGAATATTTTTTAAAAATATTATTTAATAAAAGTGAAATTTCTACGCTTCTATAAATTGTAGATAAATTTATAGGCCTAAGAAAAATTACTTATTAAAATAATCTATTAGAACTTAAGATTTAATCAATTAAGCATCAAATTAAATGCTAGTTTTATAACTAAGCTATCTTACAAAGATGGTAATCTATAGCTGACGACTCAATAGACACAAATTATAGTTTATTAATACCAAATGAACTAGTTATTTCTAGTTTAGTAATATTTCTCGTAAGTGAAAGCAATGCATAAATATAAAATATTTATATAATATATTTTATATAAATTTATAAAAAACTAGAAATCACAAACTCTGTATAACTAACCAGATTGTTTAATGCATTAATTAATAGACAGGAATAAATGAATAAGTCAAATATAGTAACTTATTTAATTTTTTAAATTATATTTTAGTTTTTTAATTCTTATTAACGTATACTTTTATATTATTATATAATCGAAGTATGTATTCTTATACAATTAATGAATATAATTACTAAAATGTGAATTAATGAAATTTGATAAAAAAATTATCTCTGGCCTTTTTTTATTAAATTGTAATTTTTTATGTTTTAAATATTTATTATTAAATATTTTTTATATTTATGATTTTATTTCGAGTGTAAAAGTTATTTTTATTTAATGCTCTTTTCCTAATTTTTTTTACCTTCTAACTTGAGTTAAATGTTAGAGTAAAATAATTGAATATTAAAGCAATACACATTTTTACATTAAAAGTTAAAGGAAATAGAAGAACACACTTCACTATTTATATTTATTAAAATTATTATTATCTTCTAAAAATTTGAGTATGATATTTAAAAAGTATTAAAAAAGATAGCTATATTTAGTTTGGAAAACTACTTTATCAAACTTTAATTTCCGACTTACAAATGTCTTAAATTTTATTAATGAGATCTTTTTCGGATTAATTTCGATTTTGTAATGCTGAGTTAAATTTAAAAATTATGATTACATATTTTTATAAAGCCTGTTTCATAACTCCCAAATTTGTAGTCATCTTAATTAAAAACCTGCAGTAGCTTAACAATTTTTGGCGCCAATAATTCTAGTAAAAATTGCATGTCCATTTAAGAACTTATCAATGTTTTTATTTCAAACTCAGATTATTCAAATATCTAAATATTAGGTAGAACAATATTTTCGATTTCCAAGTATCTCTGAGCAGTTTTGATGTTTATTTCAATTTTTACAAGATAATTGTTTGTCCAAAAATTTATTTATCCCATTTAAATGTAATTATTGAAAACTTAATAATATTAAACTTATTTAAAAATACTAATAGACTCTTACGTTGTTGCACATGCTGATGATAATTTAATCTAATATCTAAGTAATCGAAACAATAATTTAATAATGAGTTACGTTTTGTGTATAATGCATAATTTGAGTGCATAAGTTGTTATGTATTCCTTTCGGCATTATTATTTCACATTCGTAATCAATTGCATAGCACAAACACAAATATTTAAATAAATAGGAATAGAATTTGTTTAATTTAGAAATTAACTTCAATTAAAATTGAAAAAGTCATTTAATTTAAATACCTTTATTTTTCAAAAGTTGTGGATTGAATATTAACTTAAAAATGAATAGAAAAAAATTTCGACAAAATTAAAACCATTCGTCTGGTTAAGTATTTTTACGCGTATTTTAAATAAGTGTGTCTGAAAAATAGTAAAGTTATCGGAAAATCTCAAATATAAGTACTTAGAAGCTTTTGAATACTGCGTATCTCTCGAATCTTGTACTGAAAAACGAATTAGAATAAAATGTTTACAGGTTACGACATTAACTTAATAATGAATATCTAGCTTGGTTGGACTATTGTTATAAGTTTTCAGTTGTTCTGCCGGATGAAGCCGCTAAATAAAGACTATTAACTGTGAACCACAGTTAAGTGACGAGGTCTAAACTTGAGCTAGTGGTAACTATATGAAATTGACACACCATATCAATGGAAAGACATTATATCTGGAAAAAAATGATCATGCCCAAGTTCTCTGAACTTTACTCTCTTTGATTAAGACTAACATCGAAGTCTCAATGTTGTAGATACGATAAAACAAATTATTTCCTCTACATTGACATCGCAGACTTACAATTAATTTTAAACAATATATTTGGAACTAGTACGATATATCCCCCAATTGGCAATATTTGTGAGTTTATTCGTCGCCTACTGAATGAATATTTTTTGAACTGGAAATTTCCTTTAGTCCGCCGAATTGAAAGACTGGACAAAAATTTCAAACACTATTGCCAGTTATGAAAAAATCATATGTACGACGCCAAAATAACATAAAATACAAAAAAACCAAACCTAAGTAAAAAAGAAAAAAAAAAACTCGAAAAGCAACAGAAAATTAAATTGACAATACTTTTCAAGAGGATATATTTAGATAGAGAAGTAAATGTTTTCTTATTAAAATTTAAATAATTTTGTATAGGAATTAAGAATTTTTTAAAATTAAGTTCCCGATCATAATGGTTACTTTTTATGGAATTATGTGAAACAGCACTAGATTAAACTCTAGTTTTTAAATTTTATTGGTTTTACGCTACCTATTCTATAAAATTATTAAACATAAGAAAAATTAAATACTATTTTATACAAAACTAGAATAATCCCATTTATTTGAATTTTCTGATTTTGTCATTAAGATTTTTGTTTAATGATTTCAGGTTTTCATCCAAATAATGTTTTTGAACACAGTTCCCTGATACAAAACATTACTTGGAACTAGTAGGATTTATCCTCCATCGGCGACTTTTACTACTTTTTTTCATTGCCATGCAATTCTAACACTGTTGCCCCCCCCCCTTTGTTTAAGGAAAAACTAAATACATGACGTAAAACACGAGAAAAAATCAAATCTATCATCAAAAAAAAAAAAAAATCCAAAAAAGCAACAAAAATTCAAATTGGCAACACAAAAGGGAAAATTGGAAACACTATAATCAAAACAAAGGACTGCAGATTTGGCGAGAAATCTCTTAGGGTGAAATATCATATTTATACTCATTACTTAATAGGGAACTTAAAATATCTAAATTAAACGAGAAAATTGGGAATCGAAATTTCGATTTACATTATTTTTCGAGAATCGTAGAATTCACAATTCAGGTATTCGTGTGCCCTATATCTGGAAAAGCTAAGCCATTGGTTTTAAATGTAATTCATTACTTCTAATAAATTTTATCTGCCTCAGTTTTCATAAAAATTCGCCAAATAATTTTAATGCAAAATTGCATTTATCAGAAAAGATGAGAAATTTACTTAATACGATTAGTAGAAGTTTCCAAGTGCTATAAACTGCTTAAATGCCCTCATGTGTTTCTCTACTTACGCATTAAAGTAATTTATTCAATATAAAATAATATTTTGTATACATAATTGTTATTTATATATATTGTGCATTGTATTGTCAAATTATTTGAAGAATTATGTTCTCATATTTGTATATATTGTTCATTCTTAAATGTAACATTATTCAATCTTACACTTTGTATGTTTCTTATATAATTATATATTTCTGCTTAGTTTATTTTTATCTGCATTCTACTGTGTTAGATTTTGTGTGTAATATCTCGCTATTTATTCTAAGAATCCTGAATAAAATATCTGAAATAATAACCTTAACTTATTTTAGTTTTATATATTTTTCCTACCTAATACATTTAACTTATACTTAATTATAGAAGACATTAATACCTTATGGCTTATCTAAAAAGTGTTTTCCTTAAATTCCCGGAATGGCATCTAAGACTAAAAACTGTTATGTAAGACAGCAGTAAATTTCCATAGATTCTTTATTCAAAGATGTTTTAAACCACTAAATTTCCGATTTAATTTTGAATATTGAATTTATTGCAGATTTTTTAATAATTAATCTTTATACAATTAACAATTTTTATAATAAAATGTCATTAAATTTAAAGAATCATAAATAATAACTAACAATAGAACACCAATGATCATTAAAATTAAGATCCAGATAATTTACTACTATATCTACATATCTATCTATCTATCTATCTATCTATCTATCTATCTATCTATATATATATATATATATATATATATATATATATATATATATATATATATATATATATATATATATATATATATATATATATATATATATATAGATAGATAGATAGATAGATAGATAGATATGTAGATATAGTAGTAAATTATCTGGATCTTAATTTTAATGATCATTATATATATATATATATATATATATATATATATATATATATATATATATATATATATATATATATATATATATATAGATAGATAGATATAGATAGATACATTTTCTAGAAAAAATACGTTGAATTTCTTTTAGCAGTTTTACGTTTGGAAAACAAACGTGAAAATGAAACATTAAAATTCAATGTGAAATAAAAGTTTGTATCTTTGATATATTTAAAAGAGCCTAAAAACAGATACGTGAAAAAAATTATAGTTGTAACTGACTACTCTTTAAGTAAAACTCGGATTTTTAGAAAATCTTGAGAATTCATTTATTTTTGTAAAATTTGATAATTAAAAAAAACTATAAAATTAAACATAATTTTTTAGATTAATTATAAAACTCAAGAGAGACTCAAAAGGGATTAGGTGAACTAATTTTAATTTCTGCAAAAAGTTTCCACATCAGAATAATATGCAGATTTTGAAAAATGCATTCATTGTATATGAATACAAGAATTCAAAATCATTGTACGTGAACGCAAGATCATACAAAATACATTTCAGATAAAAATACACTTCCGGTATTTTTCACTTATCTTGTCTAGCTCATGGACACACTTAATATCTCAAGTTTAGTTCGTGTTTATTAACCTACCAGCTATTTTTTACGCAAGCATAAAAAAACATTTAAATTAATTAATTGTGTTTTGTTTTGTATTGAAAATATAGGAGATTTGTATTATTTAATGTTTACATTCGTTTTGATTTTTCATATTTAAAATGTATAAAAAAAATAAAAAAGCACTGATGTAGCGATAATTGAATCAATATGGTGCCAAACATAAGCGGCGCATTTTTAACAGAAAACTACTGATCTTGCTTATCAAAACAGAAATACAAAACTCACCTAACAATTTGAAATATAAATCCCAGGCACTATTCACAATACACATTTTTAGGCACTACAATCCAGAATGACAAATTCTGAATTTGATGATATTTTGGCAGATTTTCTTATGTAACTGGCAACCTGTCTTTTATTATGTCATAGATATGGAGACCTATAAGAATTATGCCGAAAATTCTATTTTGCCAACCCTGGTATTTACTTCATCCCGCATGTCACAATACATCATCTTATCAAAATTTTTACTTCTCCAAAAAATTCAGAATTTTGCATCATGGATTATACGGCATCTGTGCCTATTTTTATTTAATTTTCTTCATGTAACATGAAGAGTTATTATATTAAAAATATATATTTTACTAACCATATACTAAGAGTATATTATATGTAAATTCATTAATTAGGAATAATTATGCATAAATAAAAATAAATATTAAATAAATATTCTTATCAAGAAAATACTAATTTTGATCTTGTGGCATTTGAATTTTTTCTATCCTCTAATATATATATATATATATATATATATATATATATATATATATATATATATATATATATATATATATATATATATATCTTCTTCTTCTTCTTCGAGTTGGGTTTGTATGTCATTGAGCACCTCTGCTTTTATCAGCATTTATATATATATATATATATATATATATATATATATATATATATATATATATATATATATATATATATATATATATATATATATATATATATATATCATATATATATATATATATATATATATATATATATATATAAATTTATTTATTTATTTATATGGAATTCTATTAAGATTCATGAAGAAAGTAATATTTTGATTAAAATTAATAGGCGTTGTAATAATTAGAAGTCCAGATGAAAAAAATTGAACAAAAATTAAATAATAAGGATTCTCCTAAGCATCGAGAAAAGATGATTAATAATTGGGTAAAATGAGTAATAAGAATGTCTTTCATTAAGATTCAAGAAAAAAATTAAAATATCGGAGTAAAAAATAAGAAATAACGGTACCAATTATTTGGGATTTATGTAAGAGATTTCTGAGTCCTTATTTTTGCGAAAGGTGAATATGGCTCATTCTCCATAAAAAGATTTCACGAGAAGCATAAAGTATAACAATTAAATTGACAATACACAGTTAACAATATTAACAGCCATAGTTGTGGAGACAAAAGAATTTCCACGATAAAATTAATGTAATATCTCATTCTCAATTTATATAACTGTAGAATCTAATTAAAAATTTATTACTATGTTCAAAAATGATCACCAGTTATTTTAAATTAATTTAGTTACATTAATTTGATTAAAATAAATGTAGCTGATCATGCCAGTTTTAAAAGAAATGCAATGTAATATAGCGTAAATCAGAAATTCTTGCCATCTACTTTATTTAACATGCATTTGTGTTTTTACGGTTAAAAAAGTCAACATAATTATAATGATATTATCCAGTCAATTATTTTCTCAATAAAAAATATCGCTAAATGCTGTATATTTTCATCATTTTTTTCAAAATGTGAAAAAATACCTTATATCTTCAATAAAATAAATAGCTATAAAACTAATTTTAAATCCATATTCAGAATATTTTATTTCTAAATATCATAAATTTAAGACTTACCTGAGCAGAAAATAATAACGTATAAACGTGATTACTGAACTAGAACATTTGGCTATAAATCGCTACATTTGGCGACATTTATTTTTCGCAGGACGAGATAATGTGCAAAGTACTATGTACTACTGTTTCCTCCATCGTAAGTATCAAACTTTTTAATTAAAGAAATCAAAATGAGTGAGAGAGAGAGAGAAAGCTAATTTCCTTTTGGTAAATCACTGTGTGATGACAGAATAAGAAAACTACTATTAAATCATTTCCGTTAATAACAAGTTACGTTGAAAATATTCATGCTTAATTTATTTGCATAAACTTTCCTTAAAATTTTAAAATACTATAAACTTTATAATGTAATTAAATACAGTTTTATATTTTATTCATAAATGAGAATTATCCAAAAAGTAACATTCACAAGAAAGGGAAAAGTAATTAGTTGTATAAGTATATAAAAAGAGTAATAAGTTGTATACAAGTTGTAAAAAGTAACAAATTCAAATTTATAGAAAAAATAATGCTTTTACATTTCCTCTTTTCTTCATACAGTTACTTCATAGACTCAAACATTTATGGTATCTGATCAAGAGTTTGAGAATTCTTGGGCATAGATGCCATATAATCCAGCATGCCAAATTCTGAGTTTAGTAGGTGTTTTTTTTTTATGGCGAATTTTCTTGTTTATCTGGTAACCCGATTTTTATTACGTAATAGAGATAAAAACCTATAAGAGTTAACTAGAAAATTCTATTTTGGCAACTTTAGTATCTATGTCATCGCGAGACGTCACAATATGTCATCTTGATTATATTTCTTCGTCGCAAAAAATTTTCAAAATTTGGCATGTTGGATTAAACGGCATCTGTTCCAATTCGTGTGCTGTGCACTTTTTTCGAACTATTTATTAAGCTAAATAATTATTTCGTTTCATGTCAAAAAAAGCACTTCGATTAAACCTAATCTTTATTGTGAGACGGCATGTCATTGAAAACAAGAAGCGTAGAACTATTTTTTTTATTAGGAATTTGGAATTTTCTCATTTTTTACCAGATTTCTTCCGTTGATACTATAGCTCAACTGTTACTGAATCAATTCGAAAATAAATTTTAATAATTCTGACCCTTTTTAGAATTTATTTCAAGCAAGTTTCTAAGTTTTTGATGTTCTTCAATAATTTCTATTATTTTCCTAATTTGAAAGAATTTCTGAGACGTTAATGTTTTACGAAGAATTGGAGAAATCAACGGCCCATTTTACATAAAGCACTAAAGGCAAAAAAGTATATTATGGGAATTCTTAAATTCATAGCTAGATTCTACAAATGCTTTAGTGTGGAAGATGTATGTGAAAAGTGAAATGTATTTAACAGAACAATTTTTTCCAATAAAAATTGTATTTTGTAGTTTTTATAACTAAATGCTCATTATTTTCTGAATTTTCATTGTGACAGTAGTGGCTAGTAATTAGTATTGCCTTTTAAAAATGTGAACAAATCAATGATCTGCTGCAGGGCTTCTTAAACTTTTGTAATTCACGACCCCATTTATGATTGCGAGTTTCTTGACGACCCCATACAAATATAAAAGAAAAATAAATTAATATTAATAATATTAATAATATAATAAATTAATATTAATAATAATTATTATAAAAACTTGTGAAATATTTAAAACTATTTATTAAAAACACAATAATAAAGTTAAAATCTTAAAACAAATCGTTAAATGCCTAAGCAACTTGTATTTTCTTAACACTACTACTTTCACTGATAAAAAAATAAATTCAATTAACTGGCTGGTGGTAGATCCAACAATATACGAGTATAAATGGAAAAATTTTTTTAAACTGACAAATTCGGAATAACATGCACTTTGTTCACAATCAAACAATGGCTAAATGAGAATAAAACGAAATGTTTATATAGTTTCTTCAGCAATAATACCTAGAAATTTGTTGATAATATTTCTCAGGATCATTTCGGTTTCAGGATCATTTCGGTTTGTACCTGCATTTCTATTAAGAGTATTATAATACTCTTAATAGAAATGCAGGTACAAACAATCTTTCCGAACTAGAAGATTTTATGATATATTTATCTACGATAATTGTTATTTTATCTTTATAACAATAATTTTACAAGTTAAAAAACATTTTCTGTTAAATTGTATTTTTATCTCTCGCGACCCCAGAATTTTGCTACGCGACCCCAAATGGGGTCGCGACTCATAGTTTAAGAAGCCCTGATCTGCTGTATAACTTACTATTTCCCTGGTAGAAATCGATAACACAGATTTTCTGGTAATTAACATATTCAAGTTGTTGTGTAACGAGTAAATGTAGCGAAATAAATAAAGGATAATTCTCCAGAAAAATTTCTTGTGCCATACAAATGTCATCAAAATCACATTATCACATTATTCTCTTATAATTTACCTTTCTTACCTGCCTAATCTTCGTATTAATTACGTAAACAATGTAACTTATGGAAATCTGAGTGCCAGCTAACAAATAGCTTTCTCTCACTCATCATTCATTGCTTGGAATACTTCAAGTGAAAAGTTCAATAATGGTGATAAAGGAAAACAATTAAATGTGCTTAAAGAAGAATCACATTGACCTGTTGGATGCAGTACGAGTCTGCATTTACTCAGTTAAAATAGCATCCGATGTGAAGTAGGTTGCCATAGGTCCTATTTTCCTGTCTTCAGTTAACATTTCATTATTTAGGAGGTCAGTGAAGCTCTTCGTTTTACCATTTCTTGCTTTACTGTAGAAATTTCTATTCAAAATTGCAAAGTATTCATTTAAAGGTTTCCTATTTAAGTTCTTGTAAATGGAATTATTTCGTATAAATCAACTTGAGTTTTTTTTTTAAATATGCTGATATTTATTTTGACAGGCACAATGTCTTTTCAATTCAGAATTGCTAATGTTAACCCAAGCAGGTGAAGCATATGTAAGAATAGATCTTACATTGGAATTGTAAATAAACAATGTACAATTTTCTCCTACTATTTAATAGGAGCTGAGCCGACCAACTTGTCTAGTGGTCAGCGAGCTTGATTACGGACTCAGGACCAGGAGGTCCTGGATTTGAATCCCGGTTCGGGCATGAATGTACTTTCTCTCTCTATCTATCCTGTCTTTGTCCTTTCCTTGTAAGAATGAGGCGTGAATGGTTGCCTACCCTATAAACGGGTACCTATGGCATGTGTGTAGAGCAAGGTCGTATTTCACCTACATGGTGCTCTGATTAAAACGAAAAGACGCTCCCAATCGACTTAATTCGCATAGCATAGCGAGCTTGGTTTGACCAAGTGTCATTAGTAAACAACAACAACAACAATAGGAGCTGATCAATGGCGGAGTGATTAGCGTCCCTAGCTTCGAAGCAGTCTTGAGTTCGAATCCTGGTTCGGCATGGATGTCCCTTTCTCTCTTTATGTGTGTTTCTCTTTATCCCTTCACTTTCGGGATGAAGTGGCACACCCAATGGCTGCTTCAATATGCAAAATGCCATCACATTCACCCCAAGCAGCACTAAATATGCATATCTAAGTGCATTAGAAAACCATTTAATGGATTAATTAATAGATGAAGACTGAAGTAAAGTATTTAAGTATTTACCACATACATTACCTGAAAAAAAGAACTTTTCATGGATATTATGATGTATTCACAAATGAGGAAGGAAGAAAGACATAAATCATGGTGGCATTATTGCATTTTTTGCAAGTATTTTGAAAGAAGAAACGCATCATCCACTTTGTGTTGTTCAAAGGTAACAGTCAATGATCAATGATAATAATCAATATCTCCAATTTCAGTGGTTTGCACTACAGGAAATCATATCTACTTCAACAAATTAAACCTATCTATAGAGTAAAATTGTTTCAGAAACATGTCTCAAAAAATATCTTACATAATGAAATAAATGTCATAATTTTATTGTTTAATTTTAATAATTGCTTTTTAATTTCCAAACTTTTTCAAAAAATTTTCATCACTTTTTCAGTGTTCCAAATATTTTTTTCGTATTAAAAACAATATTTTCCTTTCGGTATAAAAATCATGGTTGTTTGGTACATCGTATTTTACACGGACTTTATTCTGAGTGATCGGAGAAATGTGAATCTTTACAAGCAAAATAGTTGATCCACAAGATCAGATATCATGGTAACATAAGGATAAAAACTGTTCCTATCCTTTTATCCTAGATATCTCTTACTGTATGCAAAGCTTTGTATAGAAATATGTTCGGGAGAGATGATGTGTAGAGAAATATATTCACGTGCGCATAATAGAATCTTACAAAACACGGATACGTTACGATCTGAAGGTCTTCCTTTTGTATAAGATGTTATAAATATATTCATATCGCAAGCAACTCTATATTTTTGTCTAAAACGTGGTTTTTCGGTTTTTTCCTTAGCAATCTATGAAATATATATATGTAAAAATACAGGCCTAGTTTTTTTGTTATAAAAGTAATACAAATATTATATTTAAAGCATTATTTGTGAAAATATATCTACATTATTAAGAATTACTTTGATTCTATTTTACAATGGAAACTTTTTAAGCAAATGAAATTTGAAATACAATTTAGAATTTTCTTTGAATCAAAAGTTAATTGAAATTATCACGAAGTTCTGATTCCTGTATATGTGTATATAAACCCTACCATTCAGCTGAAAAATTTTAGTACTCTAGCCTTCAAATGAACATTTCGTGAGTTCGATTCTCAGTGAAGCTGAGGTTTTTGCTTTTTTATTAGCTGAAATTCAGAAGGAGAAATTGAACTATATATCAAATATACCTATAGAAGGAATCAACTATAAATGATATTTGAGTTATATACCATTCTCTCTCAGACATTGAAATTTTAATTTTATTAATCAAAAATATTTAAGTTTAATAATCATTGTATCAAAGTGAAAAATAAATCTAAGCGTGGGGAGAATCAAAAATGGAAGAGACAAGTGGGAGAAAGGCAAGGGAACAACTAGATGAGAATGTCACGTAAACAAAAATCTTTTTACTTTAACATTTGCATATTAATAATAAGAAAGTAATTTGCATATTAATAATAGTTTAGTTCCTTTTAAAAATTATGTTTTTTTAATCATGTTTATTGATCACTGTGTTTTTTTTAAAGTTTTACACTACTCAAGATTTGTAATGACATATCATTATTTTGTACCACAAATTTATGCATTCGTAAATGACAAAAGTATTTTAAATTTTATAAAACTTCTGAAATATATCACTTTTGTCTGTTCCATTTTTATAAATTTGAGCAATTTTCCATTGCAGTTGAAAAGCATTTACCAGATTATTTGCATTAACTTTTATATAAATTGATTTATGGATCAATAATTCAGGGAAAATCCAAAAAGGCAAACTCATGGGTTATAATTTATTTAACTTAGTTAAAGCAGCAAAATTTACGATCTTCCTCAGGAGTTGTATTTATTTATTTATTTATTTATTTATTTTTTTGCAAGTTGTTTGAGTCAAGTTAATGTATAAAAATTATAATATTGATTGAGCAAATAAACTTAATTTATTAAAAATAAAATATATAATATCTATTTATATATCAAGCCTATCTCTGACTGATAAATTCACCATTAAAACCTCTTCAGAAGTGATCACTTTTTATTTAGAAATTCAAAGTAAAAAAATGATTGCAGAAATTTTATGTACTATAATACATGATATTAATATTCTTATAAGAGATTAACAATATACTAATATTTTATAAATGTGGAGATTTTAATCTCATTTTGACTAAAATAATATAAAAAATTGCTCTCAAGAAAATAATTTCATGAAATTGAAATATCATTAGTAAAAATTTGTTAGAATTAATTTAAGCACAAATAAAAAATTTTCTTTAGAGGGCCTTAAAATTCGCATCTCTTGTAATCAATAGGGAATGTCTATAACTAAATATTTTACTTTAAATAAAATGAATGAAAGTGTGCAAAGTATTTTATGTCCCATTTCTTAGCAAATAATTTTTACAGTTACCGTTATTATTATAAGTAAGTGCAAGCTTTGTCATATTTTACACATTGCGATTTCTGAGTTCGGTGACGAAACCCTTGATTTTACGAAATATTTGGTGGTGCGAAACATAAATTCATGGTGATAAAATTTAGTTTCTGGTATTCCTATTTTTGTATAGTTTTTGTGTAGCGGCCATCTTGTTAGTCACATCTTTGCATTAAAAAAATCGCCCAAGAATTAAAGGCACCCGATTGTAAACTCTCTTTCTTACCCATTTTCTATTATAAAGTATAGCAATATAAGAATGGAATTTGAGTATCATAAATTTTGTGTGATAAAGACATATTGGCATTAAAAAAAGTCGCCAAATAATTAAAATTAAAGACACACGATTGTAAACTCTCTCTCTTACACATTTTCTATTATAAAGTATAGCAATATAAGAATGGATTTTGAGTATCATAAATTTTGTGTGATAAAGACATATTGGCATTAAAAAAAGTCGCCAAATAATTAAAATTAAAGACACACGATTGTAAACTCTCTTTCTTACCCATTTTCTATTATAAAGTATAGCAATATAAGAATGGAATTTGAGTATCATAAATTTTGTGTGATAAATACATATTGGCATTAAAAAAGTCGCCAAATAATTAAAATTAAAGACACACGATTGTAAACTCTCTTTCTTACCCATTTTCTATTATAAAGTATAGCAATATAAGAATGGAATTTGAGTATCATAAATTTTGTGTGATAAATACATATTGGCATTAAAAAAAGTCGCCAAATAATTAAAATTAAAGACACACGATTGTAAACTCTCTTTCTTACCCATTTTCTATTATAAAGTATAGCAATATAAGAATGGAATTTGAGTATCATAAATTTTGTGTGATAAATACATATTGGCATTAAAAAAAGTCGCCAAATAATTAAAATTAAAGACACACGATTGTAAACCCTCTCTCTTACACATTTTCTATTATAAAGTATAGCAATATAAGAATGGAATTTGAGTATCATAAATTTTGTGTGATAAATACATATTGGCATTAAAAAAGTCGCCAAATAATTAAAATTAAAGACACACGATTGTAAACCCTCTCTCTACACATTTTCTATTATAAAGTATAGCAATATAAGAATGGAATTTGAGTATCATAAATTTTGTGTGATAAATACATATTGGCATTAAAAAAAGTCGCCAAATAATTAAAATTAAAGACACACGATTGTAAACCCTCTCTCTTACACATTTTCTATTATAAAGTATAGCAATATAAGAATGGAATTTGAGTATCATAAATTTTGTGTGATAAATACATATTGGCATTAAAAAAAGTCTCCAAAGAATTAAAATTAAAGACACACGATTGTAAACTCTCTGTCTTACACATTTTCGATTATAAAGTATAGCAATATGAGAAAGGAATTTGAGTATCGTAAATTTCGTGAGATAAATAATTTGCATCCTAAGGTTTACCATTTTGAAGAACGCTAGATTATTAACTCCTTTATTTATCATACTGTTCTTGTTCATCACAATAACAGAAAAAAATGGTATAACGATAGAAAAGGAGTCGTTGAAAAATATATTTACATTTGATTGTTAGAGTCTCATTAAATCAAAATCTAGAGGACTATGAGTCAAAACCTTCATTCAAAGAAAAATAATTCTTAATTAGAATAAAAATTCTAGTGATTTCGAGTTTAAATTTTTCACTTGCTGATTAAGTTAATTATACTTGTGTGCGTAAGTATAAGTAACTTACCTTATCAAGCAAAGAAACTGGACAGTTATAGGAGAGGGAAAATGTCAAAATTGATTAAATTACTTAAATATATCAATTTTCATGTCAATTTCCTTTCCTAAAAATCAGTTAAATGTGTTAACTTTATTTGAAAAATCATAGATTCACTTTTAATATCAAGCAGCGTAACAGAAATCAGCTGTCAACGAGACTTAAGAAAACTATTTTGTGAAATTATTGTGTGCATCTACACTGAATAAAATAAAGTTCCGAGTTTTTTTTTTATCTCAAACGTTGCTGTAACACTTTTAGTAAAGAGTTACGTTATATACGTGAGAGAATACCTGCTGCAATGTATTTCTCACTAGCGGACCCCTTTGTCCAAAATATATAGGAAGAGCAGCAAACTGACCGCCAAAGAAATAAAAAGGGAAATTCTTAAAACGTTCCTCCCTTTTCTGAGCAGAGAACTGTTTTCTTGGAACCAAAATGGGAGGCAACCGTGGGAATCCATAAATAATTACCTCCGAATTCTAGGAAAATTCATAAATTTATTTCCTTTTTTCTTGTTACCCCATACTTTCGCATGCATATATTATTTCTTTCCAAATAGCGCAAGTTTTTTCACTCAAATTTTTCTTTTTAAGCAAATAATATTGTTTTATTAAAAACAGTAGAATTCGTAGGAAATTTTTAATTTTTCAAAATATTGACTTTAGACACTAAAAAAAATCGTTGAGTTGTTTTATTTTTTTTGTCTACTCCGTATTTTTTATATTTACTAATTCAAAACCTACTTTCACAGCCAGTGTGAATATTTATTTATGTACATGTATTGTTTTAAAAATTTAGATCGAATTTCTTTTTACTTAAATTATCTATTTATACTTATTTTAAATTAAGTTTAAAATTTAACATTTTCGGAAATAATTTTTATTTGACTTCGAATTAGCTTGCCTTTATATTAGCATTTTGAAAAATTATTTCTTAAAAATTAAAATTATTCTGTTGAAAAATTATTTCTTCTAATTTTAAGAGATCAAATGTGTTAACTTGATCTTTTTTCATGTATGAGTGAGTACTCATAAAATGTTTCTTGATATATATATATATATATATATATATATATATTGATAACGGTGAGTACTTGGGTCTAACACTTCGCCCCAACAACGCCGGAAACTGCTACTCATTTGTCGTTACTAGTTAGTGCCTGTGAACCAAGTTACTGAGGCACTGGAAGCATTACCCATCATACCACCACGAACCCATTTATAGGGGGGCAGAAGAAAGGACAGAGAAACAGAGAGAGAAAAAGTAGCTTTCCTCCTAGAACCAGGATTTGAACCTGGGACCCACAACTCATGAGTCAAGAATGATATCCCCACAGCCACTTATCTATATCTATCTATCTATCTATCTATCTATCTATCTATCTATCTATCTATCTATCTATCTATCTCTCTCTATATATATATATATACAGGGTGGCGCGCGGCAGATGGATGGATTTGAAAAGGCCATTGCTCGCTTCTTAACCGTTGGCACTGCTCGAAGGAGTCGTGGTTCGAAAGAGCGAGATCGGAAATTTGTCTCCATATCAAGGTCAGTTCACAAGATGGAATGGTCAGTAGTGCAGCGTGTTTTGCGTGGAAGCATATTTTTTAAACGGCCGTTCGATTGTCCGTGCGCAGCGCGCTTTCCGTTCGGAATTCCACATCGCCCCTTGCGGTTTCCAGATTTTGTCCCCTGTGACTTTTTCTTGTGGGGCTACCTAAAATCCCTCGTCTACAACGACCGTCCTAGGACCTCGGAAGACCTTATAGGCAACATTCAGGCCAGCATCCAACAGGTTCCTGTAAAAATGCTGGAAAGAGTCCATTAAAATTTCAGGGAAAGGCTTATGCAATGTGGGGAGTGTGAGGGCCGCCATTTGGGCGATATTTTATTTAAAACTATCTAAACTTTGATTTCTTTTGCCAGTGTATATGAACAAAATTAAAAACATTGTTGTTCTTTAATATTTTGTATTTTATTGACTTTTAATATCCATCCGTCTGCTGTGCGCCACCCTGTATATATATATATATATATATATATATATATATATATATATATATATATATATATATATATATACACACTACTGGCCTTTAAAATTGCTACACCAGGAAAGCGGCACACCACATACCTAAAATTTGCATGACATGTTGAACTTGCTGTGATATGCAGATGACCCCATGACTGTTAGCAGAATATGGAATCGATGGGTTCAGGACAATCATACGGAACGTCATGCAGGATCTCAGCGACCCCCATCACTAACAGCAGAGAAGACAGACATCTTATCCGCATGGTCACAAGGGATCGTACAGCCATGTCACGAACCCTGAGTTGAGAAAGGGAGTCATTTGCAAGGCAACAAGTCTGTGCTCGAACAGTTCGACGACTTTTGCAGCAGCATGGATTGTCTGCACGGCGACCATGGCTTCGGCTACTATTGACGCTGCGTCACATACAGGAGCGCCTTCAATGGTGTGATCAGCGACGAACCTGGACGCGGGAATGGCATCACGTCATCTTTATAGATGAATCTCGGTTCTGTATACAGGACCATGATGGCCGCATCCGTGTTTGGAGGCATCCTGGAGAACGCGCATTTCCAGCTTGCATTGGACATCGCCATACTGGCCCATCTGCTGGAGTGATGCTATGGGGTGCCATTGGATACTCGTCTCGATCAATTCTTGTTCGCATTACCGGTACTTTGAACAGCAACCGTTATATTTCCGATGTGTTAAGGCCCGTGGCTCTGCCCTATCTTCGAGGCCTTTCTAATGCTTTGTTTCAACAGGATAATGCACGACCGCATGTTGCCCGTACTGTTCTGAACTTCCTTGATACAGAACAGGTTCCACTGTTACCCTGGCCAGCACGTTCTCCTGATCTGTCACCCATTGAGAACGTGTGGTCAATGGTTGCCGAGCGATTGGCACGCCATCACTCACCGTCCACAACTGTCGATGAAGTGTGGCATAGTGTTGAAGCTGCATGGACTGAGATCCCCGTACATGCCATACAATCTCTGTTTGACTCCATGCCTAGGCGGATAAATGCTGTTATTGCAGCCAGAGGTGGCTGATCTGGGTACTGATTTCTCAAGATCTATACATCCTAATTTGCTGTAAATCTAATCACTTGTTCTTTCCACTATAATGTATGTGTGCAATAAATATCGTTCTGTTATTTGCATTCCTTCTTGGTGTAGCAATTTTAATGGCCAGTAGTATATATATATATATATATATATATATATATATATATATATATATATATATATATATATATATATATATATATATATATAATATTAAAAATATACAATTTGGGTTTGGTGTAGAATCAGGTACAAATTGGTTTGACGATAAACTTTAATTTTTAGTAATCCTGGCAACCCTATCTTAGTATATAAAATTTTGTGTAGCGGCCATCTTGTTAGTCACATCTTGGCGTCAAAAAAAATCGCCAAAGAATCAAAGAATCGAGCTATTGTATGCTTTTACCATGCAATTTTTGAAGCGATTTCGGTATCCATTTGAGTAATTTAAAGTTAATGCAGGCTTACGAAGAGTGGTTTTCCACTTTAAGCTGTAAGTTAATTTTAAATTTATCATCCTGTACAAAATATCCCTGCAGAGAAACATGCTAAAGTATCCATTGACTGAAAACTCAGAGTGGTCATCAGGTGCTCTCGCATCAACTAGAAACCGATATAAAGAGGGCAATAAAAGGTCTTAATGGTTATCTGCGGACAACAAAGTTCCGCAATCACGACGAATCCATAAAAAATGAGAGAAACCAAATTTCAGGAAGTAAAGTGACCATCCCTTCTGCTTGTAAATAATAAATATTTGACGGGAGGGGGAAGGAAAGGACACCTGTACAAAGAACCAGGTGTTCCGGAAAAAGCCCTTATTACTATTTGGGAGAGCAAGAAGCTGATGCAGATGAATCTCCCATACAAAAAGAAAATGAGATTTTTTAAAATCGCTCTGGCAATCCTTCTCCAAACTTTGTCTCGTGCCACATCTGCAAAGGAAATGCAGGTGTTGCCTTTTCTTGTTTTCTTGCGATTTCCTTAAGATGTTTGAAATATGTTTCTGGTTTTCACTGATTTAGCATTAGGATCGTTCCGTAAATAAAGAAAAAAAATAATGTTCACTTCCAAAAAATAAATAAATAAATACCGCACTTTGCACTTTAGTTTTTAATATTTTATTTTAAGATGAACATTAATGTCGGAATATTCATGCATACTAAGCGAAGGATTTTGTTTTTAAGAGAACATGATATAAATTATATAATATAATTACAAATACTTGTGTAAGCATATTATATATAAAAATGCTGATAAGAATAGCTGCTAAATTTAAATGTTTTTTTATCCAATGGCGGGCACACAAGGGTGACTGAACCCTATGCCACAACAAAACCAGAAATTGCTACTCCTTTATCGTTACCCAGCGAGCACCTGTGAATCAAGTCACGGAGGCGAGTAGCGTTACCCGCGCCATACCACCACAAACCCGTTTATAGGGTGGGCCACATTCGTATATCATCACGGAAGAAAGGATAGAGAGAACAGAGAAAGAAAGTAACATCCATGCTCGAACCGGGATTCGAACCCGGGAACAATAAGCTCAGGAGTCAGGTACGCTAACCACTCATCCAATTGGTCGGCAAAATTTAAATGTAAAAGCGTAAAAAACTCGGAAGGAAAGAACAGAATTAAATAAAACAAAAATTTTATTTCTTGAGGAATGTTTGCAAAAAAAATTTTGAGTAAAATAATAAAAAACAAAACACATGGTGTAAATACGTAGTTATACTATTCTGAAAGTATCATTTATATTTTTTGTAAAGTGCTCTATTATTCTCAATTTTCAAATTTAAGTTTTTTTCACCTCAATAGAATTTCGATATTAAGAATTTGCACAATTTTACAGTTTTTATAATTCAGTTCGATTGTGGCAGATAAAGTAATTCATTAATGTGTTTTTGTAAATAAAAAATGCAGAATTTGGGTGATGAATTTATCAAATCTGTGCCATTGAAGCATTCTCGCGTAAAACTACAGAAATTCCCCTTATAACACGGTTCTCTTACAATTGCGTTTTCATATGACTCAATTCCATGTTCCTCGTATAACAACACGTGTTCCCCCTTATAAAACGCGTTGTTTCCCTTACGTTATATTTCTGTACTGGAACATTAATAATAATTTTTACAGTTCACAATCCATTTCGCCTAAGTTTGCATATTCTGATATAATTGAGTTCTTATAAAATTCAGTTAAGATAAATCTTTGAAGATTCTGCAAAATAAAAGATGCCGCGCGGTGGAACGTTACTTCAAAAAACTCCTACAATGAATAAACATATAATAAAAATGTTTTTGGAATGAATTGATTTATTTAAAATCAACTGTTTTAAGTTACATTTCTATAAGTTTTTTTTATTGAAAATGTTTTGAATTTGATTTTAACAAAACGCTTACCTTTCGTTCATAACACAGATTTTCTTTAATATTCGATTTAGACACCTTTTAAAAAATTAAAAGGGATAAACGCGTTATATGAGGTCCTACGAGCGCATTTTACGAGAAAGCTCGTACGATGCTTTCCTATAATACAAAATTAATATATCATGTTATAGGACGCAATCTTTATATAACATTAAATGGGTATTAATGTCTGTTTTCTTCAAAAGCTTTGAAATACTGAAATCAACTGTCTGTTATATTTATTTGCACGAATATGCATCCTTTGAATGTGAACGTCATAAAATTCTAAATAAATTAATTTCACCCATGGAGAAATTATAATCAAAAAAATTTAAATATGAAATTGTGTCGCGGCCGTTATCTCAAAATAAATAAGCCCGATAAGAAACAACAGAAAGAAATGGAATATTCTAAATGTGAATTGCAGTCAAAGTGAGTATTTGCGGAAAGATGTATGGAATGAATGTACATAATTGAAGTAATGTATTGAAATATTAAAGAAAACTTTTCTTATGAATTTATGTTTGTCATATTTTCTTTTATATATATATATATATATATATATATATATATATATATATATATATATATATATATATATATATATATATATATATATATATATATATATATCATTTATGTTTCAAATGGATGCGTGCCAGTAAAGATAAACGTATAAAAATATCCATAAATTAAGAGTTGAATTTCAATTAAAGATTTTCTTTTTAAAAATATTTTGATATTTTTAAATTATAAAGATTTAAGTTATCACTTAACTATTGTTATTTAAGGTTATCGATACTCCATCATAAGCTACTAAAATTGGGTTTCTTTGTTAGATATGTGGAAGTTTCTATCTTGTATTATAAATAATGCACTACGCTACTTATTTTCAGTTAAGAGCATGTCCAACTTCTGGACTACTTGTTTTGGTATCATGAGGACAGATGAAAGAAATCATTTGTCTCTTATGATATCATCTGTTGTAACTAAAACACTTCGCATAATTCAAGAATTATCATTTGCAATCCGCTTCTTTTTGAATGACGTAGTTTTTACTCTGTCCATCTATATGTTACCAGAGTAATTTTGTAGACAATTGTTTTACAGATAATAAAAAGTACCAATATTTTCTTAAATTCATCAATTTGAAATTTATTGCTGTTTTTATTTTTATACCAATTAAACACGTACATTAAAAAAAAGAGGAATATATAAATCCAATATACAGACACATAGCGGCAATGATGAGCCCGAGCTGTACTTTAAAGCTACTAGTTTTGAAATGCTCCCCATAATCAAGTGCCTCTTAACATTAAACAAAGGTCAGGTGACGAGGACACCTGAAAGCTGGCAATTTCCACTTTCACATTCACGCCACAACAATGAAAGGACTTTGGACGTCACAGATTAACGTGGGCAAGTCTCTGACCCACGAAGCTCCTGCAACCAGTAAGGAGTTACGTGGTCACCCTCAAATCTGGGGAGTTCAATGCACTATATATATATATATATATATATATATATATATATATATATATATATATATATATATATATATATATATATATATATATATATATATATATATATATATATATATATATATATATATATATATATATATATATATATATGTATATATATATATATATATATATATGTATATATATATATATATATATATATATATATATATATATATATATATATATATATATATATATATATATATATATATATATATATATATATATATATATATATATATATATATATATATATATATATGTATATATACATATATATATATATATATATATATATATATATATATATATATATATATATATATATATATATATATATATATACATATATATATATATATATATATATATATATATATATATATATATATATATATATATATATATATATATATATATATATATATATATATATATATATATATATATATATATATATATATATATATATATATATATATATATATATATATATATATATATATATATATATATATATATATATATATATATATATATATATTTCGAAATTTTTTCACTTGTCTGCAATATTCAATAACATCCCTCGAAGTGTCGGGCCAAGTCTGGTCATCCTCGGCTTGGTTCCAGTTTCTAAATTTCGTGGACCTACTTCCTGTGTAGTGACTTCACTTCCTCTGAGTACTCTACTAAATAAGTTGCCATGAAATCTCTCACTTCATTTCAAATAATCTTGGTGTGGTTGGACTGAGGAGATTAATTAGAAATAAATGAAGAGCTTTTTATTACTCACTTAATTTATTTCATCTGTTTTATCTATTATGATTTAATTTCTTAATTAACTACAGGATAAATTCAAATTTCTTTTTAAAAGGAATCTAAGGAATATTTTGTTTCAGAAAGAGATATTGCACGGTGGACAGATCTTCAATTTTTCCGGTTACAGCAATAATATTGTTAAATGATATAAAAATGGGATTGCTTTGAATACATGAGTCATACATTGCATAGTATCACGGGCATTCTTATGGTTTTAGTTTAAATAAGCTACAAATAATAATCTAGTTTAAATAATTAACAAATTATCTGTTCTAATTATTTTTAAAAAATTAACTGCGTTAATTATATATAAATTATTAATAAATTAACAAAAACATTGGTTTAAAACGAAAAAAAAAAAACAGAAAAATATCCCGATTTACATTTTTTACGAATATTTTTCATGTTGTGTCAAATTATGTGTATAAAATAGTAAATGATATATTTTCAAGGGGTCTACTTTATAAATGAAGAGTTTTTAAGCAAAAGGACTAAAATCTCTAATTCTTTGTTCCGATCTGTTGTAGTCATTTGCTTTAGTCTGTTTACTGAACATGATTATTTGCCAAAGCATTTACATCTTATTAGAGTCAAGGATTCGGCTTGTTGCCCCCAGTTCATGGGTTTGAATCCAATCTTGGGTTGTTTGTAGTGGTTTGCCATCTGCTTTAAACTGTAGGTCTCCGTATTATTAAGAATCGTGTGCAAAAAGTGACCGTTGAGAGACAAGCAATAGAATCGACTTGTTGCTCTCTATGCCACCAGGGGGACGTGGATGAAGACCACCTCATTGCCTCATTGCTTTAAAGTGTCTTGAAGACAACGCCTCGAACTCTAATTTTTGTCGCATTAGAATTCTAATTGCGTGATTTTTATTCGTAAAATATTATTCTATTTCCCTTTTAACATTTTATTTTAACAATCTGACAAATATAATTTAAAACTTATTCCTTACAATGAATTCCAATTTGTTCCACACTATAATTAATTGCTGCCAATACGATCTTCGTAAGATCATATCCAGTTGCTGACTGCGCTTGATTCCCCATTGGATAGGGAAAATGCTCGCTTAATTCCCTTTTTAAGGAATTAAACGCCACAATTTTAATTCTTTTTATGCATCATCACTTTATTGGGTTGTTTGTCAACTGGTAGACATGCTAAAGTCGGGCCTCTCTAATATATATATATATATATATATATATATATATATATATATATATATATATATATATATATATATATATATATATATATATATATATATATATATATATATATATATATATATATATATATATATATATATATATATATATATATATATATATATATATATATATATATATATATATATATATATATATATATATATATATAATTTTAAGTATTTCTTAAAATTATTTCTTAATATACTTAATATATTTTACAGAATGAAAGATGCTATTAATAAATGTACTCTTATATCTTATTCTGTTTCTGCACTAATAATAAAGAAACACACTAAATAATATTTTTTTTGAGACTGCTTTGTAAGCCTAAAATTCTTTAATTTTAAATTCTTTTTCAAATTTAACGAAATGAAAGATGTGTTCGATAAAAAGAAACTTTTTTGTATACATTAAAAATCATAATTTTTTATATATTTAATTGTTTAAATTTCTGTACCTTAAGAATGCAACTTTCGCAATAATATTTTTTTGTCGCATCGTGTGTCAATTGGTTTGTAAACAGTAAAATTTTTTCAATTTTTTTTAGCATTTAACTAAATAAAAGAGGATATATTTTGATAAAGGCTGTATATTTTAAAAAAAAGTCTTATTTTATAACTAAACTAATTAATCTAGTTGAAGGGAATTACTAAGTTTATATAATTGTTATTCTTCATTTCAAAATAAACTTCTTAATATCAAGGTTCTTTATTTGGTGGTTAACAAACTAATAACAATTTTAATGAAGAAATTTAGTTTGTTCATTTTAAAATCATACTTTTGCTCTTTCCTTTTAATGAATAAATTACTTTTCTGTGATTTCATTGCCGCCTGCCTTCAAATCGCATTCTTTGAGCGGCAGCAAACAAAGCAAAATTCTGAGAATAGTATCGAAGTCTATTCTGTTAATAAAAAAATTTAGGAACAAGTTCAGTATCCCCATACACTTGGCGACGCGACGATTTTTTTGTCGCCAAGCTAGGCGCGCGTTTATTACAACGGGAAATTTCCCTAAGTTCGATCGAAAAATAAGCATTTCAGAAAATTTAAAAAAGGAAATAAATATAAATAATGGACTTACTTGATATGAAGTTAAGCTGACATGCCGATTGGTATATTTATTTCGACATTTTTTTCGTTTGTCACCAGTGTCACATTTCAGTAAAAATAATTATCTAATTTTACAAAAAAAGCATGCAAAAACTTATTTTTCAAATATATAATTTTTAAATTAAAAAAAAACATGAATAAAATATTTTTTAAATATATACACATTTTAAGTAAATAAAAATGAAACAAGAATACAATAAAAAAATACAAGTAAGCAATAGAATTTAAATAAAATAATTACATCTTCTCCAAATCCAATTTCCGTTAAAAATTAATTTATATTTGCGAATCCTAAATTAATTAATAATTTGGAATCCTGAGCAAATCAATCATTATTATCTTTAATTTTTGCTAAAATAATTTGTTGATATTTTTCAACAACATTTTCAATGAGACATTTTAAATTAAAACAAAAAGTAATTAAAACAATGAAAAGATGATAATAAATTAAGAAAACGAAATAAGGAAAAAAGAATATTTATCGGTTTTAAATACATAAAATAAAATACATCATTTAATAAAAAAATATATATTAAAATTAAACCAAATAAAAATAATAATGAAAAAGAAATAGTAAAAAAGAAAAATTTACGATGTTTGGACACTGGCGACAACGAAACACAACAGCGGGAATCCAGTGATTCCAGCAGCAAAAGTAAACGAAATTAAAATGACTACCAATTAAAACGTAGAACAATTAGCAAAGAAAGTTCTGGAAAGTTCTCGAAGTGAAACTAAAAAAGCTATTGCCACTAAAAAAAGCACATATATAACGTAAAAATTATTTAAAACACGAGAAAAACGGAATCTGGCAACGAAAAAATAAAAATAGTAACAAAAACTAAATTTGGCAACACTACAATAAAAACAAAAGATGAAATCGGCAACACTACAATGTAAACAACGGTTACCAGATTTGGCGAGAAATCAGTGTATGGGGATACTGAACTTGTTCCAAAATTTATTATATAAGGACCAAAGCATCTGTTTGAAAAGCCGTTTTCCAATTATTCAAGCCATTAACACATTGACAATAGTACAGAAGAAAAAGCAAAATGAAAAAAACAAGACAAAACAATCACTTTATAATTAGTTTAAATCGGCCAGGATGATTTCAATTTTTAAAAAATTCATTAATTAATCGAATTCTAAATTAATTTATTACATTACATATATTCAGATTTGTATGCTTGATTCTTGAGATCCGCTTGTAAGTCTTCGTCGATAATAGGACAAATAGCACAATGACAGATGTACAACCACAGAAGAATAACGAAGAAAACACCCAGGGTTTCTAAATTAATAATTGCAATATTTGTGAGCAATCTATTTAAATCTTAAGACTAATGCCTTGCTTACGCCAACATTAAAAAATTTAAATTTTTCTTTTATTTTAAATTTCTGACATACAACTAAACTTAAAGGATTAAAACTAGATTTTAAAAAGAGTATTAAATGAACAGTGCAGTCTTCAAACTGATTTATTATTATTTCGGCATTTTAATTACTAAAGCTCATCAAAGTGTTAAAATGTTAAATGTTAAAAAAGATATGAGTGAATCGAATCTGATTACAGAATTGAAACTTTTTTCTGAATACCGAAAAAAAAAAAAAAAACAGATTTATGCTCTTAAACATTTTTTTCTTTTCCATCTTTCGTTTTCGGCTACTACTGCTTTTTGTATTATAAGGGGGAGGGAAATGACGGTAACCCAAACAGCGGAGAACTCAGAGGGTGTGTCATTGTTGCCCCGAAAGTGGGTGCGTCTAACTAATTCAGAATCAAGATCCAGGTAGAAGACCCCCAATCCTTCTTTGCCAACCGCAGAAATATTATTTCCCCATGAAGAACATGGCTACCATGATGTACTTTACATGCTCCAACCACCATTAGTGAACACACCAGATCTTCGATTGTATCAGGATTCGAACTCATTATTCTTTAATAACGAGAGAGAATGACACAGACAACCGGAACTTCAGATTATAAACAAATTATGTAATTTAACTTCATCGAGCTCTGATAAATACTCGAATGCGTATCGATAACATTGAACTTATTAAAAATTTGTATTAATAAAATTTTGCTGAGATATTGAAACGACTATGAACAGAAACATTTTTTGAGTGGCTGTAAATATTATGATACATTTATATGATAAACATAAAAGATAGCATTATTTCAATCTTTAAGCATTTTTTTAAGAATGACTCTTCTTAAAGCAAAACTCAGTGACACACACATTTTTAATTGCATATATATATATATATATATATATATATATATATATATATATATATATATATATATATATATATATATATATATATATATATATATATATATATATATATATATATATATATATATATATATATATATATATATATATATATATATATACATATATATATATATATATATATATATATATATATATATATATATATATATATATATATATATATATTCTATTATTAAAATTATAATGTAGCTAAATTGAATATGGTCTCTTAATCTCTTAATACCATACCATGGTCCATAGGCAGAGTTGCACTTTGGGATTCAAGGAATTTGTCATTTTTAAAATTCATATGTGTTGCAATAAAATGTACTATTTATAAACCTGTAGTAAAAAGCACACATTATCCTAAATGTTTTAATTAATTAACAAAGTGTAAAACTTTGTTAGTATGCAATTGAAAATAGAAAATTGTTTATTTGACGCCATCAATTATAAAGCTTAGCCGATGGCATTGTAAGGTATTAAAGCACCCGCGTTTTACCTTGCTGGAAGATGTCTCGTAGATAATAGACCATATTCACAATTCTCAAGACAGAAAAGCCGGAAAACTCATACAGACCTGCTCCTATAGGTAGGTAGGCGCAAAGCAAAAACACAACATTCGTTTTTATATACACAACAGTGAATGGGATTTGGGATTGAATTCAAAACCTTCGATTCTAAAAATCCTATCAATAAGACATTGTGAGCTGAAAGATATGCTAACTATACAGAAGAGTATATATATATATATATATATATATATATATATATATACTAAAGGTTATTTATTTCAATACTTGTTTTATAGCTGGAGATTAAATACAAAATTGTCCCCTATGCTTTGTTATTTATAAATTACCAATTTTGTCATTTTTTGCAAATTTTTATGACACATTAATAAGCAAATTAAAACATAATCTTTATTCAAAAATTGTTTATTTTCTGAAGAAATCTGAAAATAAATTAACTTTTTTAAAAGTGAATGATTAAATATTATTGAAATTTTTTCGCTGAACATTTTCATGCACAAAAAGAGAAAAAATAACGAATCGTTACAAGAAATATTTTTTTTATAAAGTTTTAATGAAGTATAGGGAAATTTAATTTTCTAGTGCAGTTTTGAACGCGACAAATAATATCAACTTTTAAGATGATGAAGTCAAGAAGTGAACAGTTGTGGCCTTCCTCCGAGTCCTGCCCAAAGCAATCCAAGAAGGGTTGTCTGTTGGTGCTGGCAGTTAAGGTGAAGAGGAAACCTCTTGCTGATCCCATAAGATGAGACTTCTTTAAGTGCAAGATAAGTGTTGGTCTGCCTGTAACAAGGAAAAGACAGAAAAAGTCTTTGGCCTTTATACCAGGTGAGAGGTGGAGATCTCCATTTTTTTTATTTTTGGCCTTTTGTCTGGAGGATAGATCTAAATGTGTGAGTTCTTATGTGGAAGTGGCAGGATGGTTCAGCCCTGCCTTGCAAGAGTATCAACCAGTTCCTTTCTGTAGGATGGGATCCCTTTAAATTTACTTTGTGCTGATAAGATATCAGCTTTAATTACTTGCATTGACATGAAATATCTTTGATTTGAAAGGATTTTTCGTTAAGGAATCCTCATAACAAATACATAAAAAAGATAAGCTTATAATGAATATTTAGAAGGAAATTCTAGTCAATTGCAAGTTAAAAGTAACTCATTTAATAAAATTATTCACAATGAAAAAATTAACAATAATTTAATGAAACTTTAAATTTTCAAATTGATATTAAAATAATTGAAAGATTCTGCTAAAGACATTCTAAAAAAATCTACTGAATTACTCAATTCTTGTCAACGCTCAAAGGATCAAAAACTTTGAAAAGTTTTGTTTTACGTTTAAAAGGAATGCATATGAGATGTTAGAAAAGAAGTTTAAAGTTATAAGAGAAGAAAATTTCATTCAAACTACAAAATAATGACAATGATTCTAATTGTCCTTATTCTAAAATGATGGCATCACATTCATTACTGTTGAAAGCATGATTAAATGAAAACAAAGAAAATTGGACCGAAGAAGAAAATATTCAAAAATCAATGTAGAAATATTTCAAATAAATAAAGTAAGTTTTAGTTGTATTTTTGTATTTTGCTTTGGTATAAACTGGGACAATTTTCAAACTAATTTAAACATAAATTGTTTGAAATAACAAATGTTTCTTTTCTCTAAGTATATTTTATTTATATTTCATTTTTTCTAATTTATATTTATTATTTTTCTCTATTTACATTTAATTTTACAAAAAAATAATTCACGTTCCGCTACCTATATACATACATACATACATACATACATACATACATACATACATACATACATACATACATATATATATATATATATATATATATATATATATATATATATATATATATATATACTTTGGTAACAGAATATAGAATTATTAATATACATATTATGTAAATTACTAACTGAAGTTATTTTTACTTTATTTTTATTATTCGTTTACCCGAAAAAGTGAGTTGTTTTAATAGTAATTACTTGTGTACCTATAAAAAATGTATAAGCAAATTTCTTACTTTTGATATATTTATAGTGATAAAAGCTACTATTTTATGTTAATTATATTAATTATATCTAATATTTTGATCAGTAATACTTTTAAGAAGTTTAAAAGAAACAGTTTAAGAAATTTTGGCACGCAAAAAATTTAAATATTTAATAAAATTTCAAAATCTGTAGATTATTAGATTACTGATTTTGAAATTCAAAGAAATTTTAAGATTTACATCTAGTAAAATGTGTAAGGGATATGGTCGAAATTAAACGGATGTATTTTTATTTTTTAGAAAATAAGATATTTAAAATTTGGTTATATAGTACATAAGCTTTATGACAATTCAAGTAACAATGTGAAACTTTTTGAATAATATAACTGTTAAATTTCTAGTTAAATAATAATGTTATGTACAAATTACTATAAGCATATCATAGTTTATGGACAAGAAACTCAAAAAGTTCTATTGATAAAATTGTTTTACATTAATTGCTGAATATTCGTTATTTTTAGTTAATTTGATGCATACAAGTATACTATTATTTTGATACATATATAAAATACATATATCAGATTATATGTTTATAATACGTTTATTTAATTAGGTACTAACAACTATGAAAATAATATAGATATAAAAGTCTTAAGGAAAATATCCAAGCATACTGAATATCATTGAAAACTATTAATTTTTTAAAGGATTAATTGAATATGGGGATTATAAATACATGACTTTGTTTTAGAATTGTAAATTCTTTATGCCAGCATTATTCCACACTTTACGTTTTACATGATATCGTAACCCTCTTAAATTGAGTTTATCAACTTTTTTAAAGCAAAATTATATTCTATAAGGTTTAAATGAATATAACAGCTAAAAATCATGACAAATTGTGCAATAAACTGAAGCAAATTTCTCTGAACTTGAGACCGTATTAAGTTAAGGCGAACTAAAAGCAGAAATATCTATTTTAAATATGAACTAATACTATAGGCTATATTGTGGTTGATTCCAAATTATAGACTATTTTGACTTTATGGTGACTATAATTTATAAATAACAAAAAAATATTTTAATACGACGAAAACTCTTTTGATGTATTATTATACAACATATTTCCAAAGAAATTTTTCATGGATTAATAACTTTATCAATAAACAATATTGTTTCTTATAATTAAAAAATGCCATAGAAATGAAAATATAAAATTAGATTATATCCAACTTGAGTGACTTTTATTTTTTAAACACTGTTACACATTCACAAAACTGAAATTTTCACCCTTTTCCTTGGAACACCCTTTTTGTTGCAATTTTAGGAATTTTTGGGGAGATGAGGACACACAATGGAATAAGTGCCAAAGGCAAATGTAAGATTTGTGGTGGGTATGCATTGTTGCAAGCTCCCTGCCAACAACAGCCTCCAACAAAAGACGGGATGAGCGGTTTCCCATTCGAAAGTGGGTTGTTTGATGGGTGTAAATTGGGTGTGGGCCCCCCTCTGTACTCACTTATGAATGAATGTGAACCTATAAGTACGCCATAACTTTAATCATGTGTCTAGAAGTTCTATGGAAGAAGGCAGTGTATATGTAGAAACGAGTTTTAAAATGTAGATATTTCTCATGTGGGATTAATAAGTACAGTAAAATATAATTAATCTGTACACTGGCAGAATACAAGTATCTCTCCTTATATAAAACGTTTTTATCATTATTGTATAAGCACATCATTTTGGTTTAAAGCACAGAAAAATTGTCGAAATCTTAACTATTTTCAATCTAATTTTCCTAAAATTATTTCTAGAAGATAATGTTGTTTATTTTCGTTGTAATTGTGAGTATGCAAATAAATATAAGTATGTGACTTTTTAATGTCACTAGTGTGAATTCTCTTATTGACTCTAAAATGGTTGTTTCTTATGATTCCAATTGAGATTATGGCTACATCACTTTATTACAATTCTCATTGGTTTAAAATATCCGTGACGTCAGATAACGTTTCATGTACGTCACACATTATCATATTGAGAATTTGCCGTTTCCCATTAATTCAAGCCAATAACATGCTGACAATAGAACAAAAGAAACAGCAAAATGAAAGAAACAAGACAAAACAACCACTTTATTGTTATTCTAAATCCACAAGGACAATTTCAAACGTTAAAAATTTCATTCATTAATATAATTCTAAATTAACAATTCCAATATTTGTAAAGAATCTCTTTTAAATCTTAAGACTAATGTTTTGTGCTTACAGCAACTTTAATTTTTATCTTTAAAGTTTGAACTATACAATTTCTCCTGCACGACAGATGGACAACATGAGGATTACAGAAGTAAGCCTCATGTTGAATTAAAATAAATTAAATGTTTGTTGCTAAAAATAAATTGATTAAAATAAATGAAATGTTACATACATAAATAAAGGGAACAAAGGTAGGTATTAGCTGTTTGGATTTCACAAAAACAAGCCAAGTCACGCCTACATTACCTATTCGTTCTTTGCGCATAAGGGCCTAAGAAAATCAAGTATTCCACATCTTGAGATATTGTTTCTGAACTTTCACATAAATTATTCGATTTTATATTGAAGAGAAACAAGTAACTTGCGAATTTCTCTTGATTACATAAAGAAATTTTAAAATTTATTAAGAGAAAAGACTTGGTAGTCTATGGTAAGCAATAAGAAAGATCTTTTTAGTGACCTCAGCATTATGAGATGAAGAATATTCTTCATTCCATTTAATTAAAAGCTTCTTATTATGAAATGGTTTCTCATGATTCTTTGAAATATTCAATCTCTGATTTAAATTAAAACATAGATGTACCGTCATAAGCTAAGAAATCAGCTCTTTCATTAGAATCAGAATCCGTGATGCGAGTGTTTAAAGCAAACGGATATCTATATTCCTCTATTTTTAAATAAATTGAATTCATAAGAACGTCATATAAATTAGGAGAAATATTTTTTTCGATTATTTTTAGAAACAGACTGTTTGAGAGTAAGCATCACTAATTTTTTGGTAGGTTCCTCCCAGATTATTTCTCTATTCTGTCTATTTTAATACGTTTGTTTCACACACACATATTTTATATATATATATATATATATATATATATATATATATATATATATATATATATATATATATATATATGTATGTATATATATATATATGTATATATATATATATATATATATGTATATATATGTATATATATATGTATATATACATGTATATATACATATATATATATATACATATATATACATATATATATATATATATATATATATAGATATATATATATATATATATATATATATATATATATATATATATATATATATATATATATATATATATATATATATATATATATATATATATATATATATATATATACATATATATATATATATATATATATATACATATATATATATATATATATATATATATATATATATATATATATATATATATATATATATATATATATATATATATATATATATATATATATATATATATATATATATAATGATTAATAAGAACCGGAAATTAGGGAATTGATTTCCGGTTCTTATTAATCATTATGTATGTGTAATCATGTGTGTGTAGTTGTTGTTTCCTATGGTAGTTTGTACGAAGCATACTAAAAATAAAAACTTGTTTTTAATTAAATTCTTCTATATGTAGTTTTTAAAAACCGAACGATGGCTGAGTGGTTAGTGATATCTACTCCTGAGCTCTTGGTCCCGGGTTGAAATCCCGGTTCGGGCATGGATGTTTCTTTCCTTCTCTGTTCTCCCTGTGTTTCTCTGTCCTTTCTTCTGTGTTGTTGTATGAATGTGTCCCGCTCTATAAACGGGTTTGTGGTGATTTGGCGCGGATAACGCTACTCGCCTCCGTGACTTGGTTCACAGGTACCCGCTAGGTAACGACAAATGAATCGCAGTTTTCTAGACTTGTTGTGACATAAGGTTCGTCATCCAAGTGTGCTCGCCTTTGAAAAAAAGTTCTTAATAATAAAATTGTTGAAAAACACCAACTTTTGTGTCCCTGAAACTAATGAGCTTTAGGAAAATAACCCAACTATATTCTGCCTATATGGATTTTGCAAACATACATACAAATTTGTATACTAAATTAATGATAAGTTTTGCTTTAAATTTTAACTCTGAAATTATTGTGACCTAATAGCTCAAACGAAGTCTTTAATGCAGAAGCTACCGGGTTAGATTCAGGGCATTGATGAACAATGAGAGATACATCTTACGCTTTTGCTTCCTGAATGCACATCAGTTGCCGTGAAGTCTATCCATGGAAAAAAAGGTTTATCACACAGAAAACCAGTGTTTAAATCCCCTGTGTATGATGTTAAAATGCCTCATAACAATGTGTTGCTGTTACGCTACTCAGTATCTGGTATCAAAATTGGAATAAAGTGACAGTTACTAAAATGTATTATTGAAAGTGGGAAAAAATTATTTTTAGGATGCGAAACTTGATTTTTAATCTAAATTTGTTTTTAAAGCTAGTTTAAAAATGATTCTGCAGATTTTCGATCTGTCAAGAAATTACTCTGTCAAGTTCTGATTAATATAAATGTGCTATAAAATCTTCTAATAGAATCAAACATTTTTAATATAATATTTAAAATAGGATAAATTTTTTACATTATTTCAGTTTAAATTGAAACAATTTAATTTTAATTAATTTATATAAATAGGATTCTTTTGCCCCATGTTTATAAAAGAATTGAAATTAGTTGCACACGATAGAATGAAATGAGATTGTGGTATCTGGCTAATTTAAAATATGATCATTGTCACATTTTGAAGTTTATTTGTAAATAATTTAAACAATTATTAAAACACTGGTTAGAATTTACTATAAAATAGCTTTTGTTACAATACTCACCATTTCGGAGGTACTGTCATTTATCAATGGAGACTAGTGGCTCTTTCTCTAATATTCAAAGTCATCTTGGCACAAGCGTTTGGTTAGAAAAAATGTTTATATAATTAGATTCCTCCCTTTTTTTCGATATTCTGGTATGATGCAGACAGATATCATTGCTTTTTATTAAAGAAAATTTAGTATATTTTTCTGGTTTTACAAAAGTAATATTTGCAAAATCCCACCACAGCGAACGTGTTTTTGATTTTCTCACTATGCCTCTGATAGGAAATGCAGTGTAATGCAAATAAATAAAAGGGGTTCCTATTTTAATGGTTAATAATTTTGTTACAAAAGTAAGTATTCAAACATTGTTAACCTCATTCGATTTTAGTTGATCTATGAAATAGGTCACTTTATGGTGCAAAGCAACATTCTTATGAAAATTAAATAAATAATATATATCGTTAAATAATAAATGGAAAACTATAAGTATCGTTATTTTTTCCTAATTGCAATACCTTTTCCTGACGCTAAGTATATCTTCCCGCAGAAAATGTATGAAAGCTAAAGAGCTTGAACAGTTAGTAATGTATAAAAAGTATATGAAATGGGGAAAAATAATTAATTAAAAATTGAAACATCTGTTATTAAGAGCTTATATCAGATTTTATTAACAGAAGTAGGTTAGTTTCATTGTCATTCAACAGTCTTTTTTTACACACAAGAGCACTTGAACCGGGACCTACAGTTTAAGGCCTATTTCGATTCACAACAATTATCCAAACCTGAATTGGAAATCGAACCCACAAACTCCTAAATCGAAGAGTGCTAACCATTCAACTGCCAGCTCGGCTTAATTGGTCTTGGGACATTATCCAAATTAATATTTTCTGTTATACAATCCAACGTAAAGCTGTTGTTAACTAAAGGAATCTTGCAAATTATTAAAAAAATATGACTTAAATTAAAATGACTTATATAAAGTTCAGAGAACATGAACGGGGATTAAATGTTTTTTAAGAACTTTATGTATGTCTCTCAGAATTTTTTTAATATCTATTAACAATGGGGATTTTTATTTGCTTTTAAATTTTAATTTACTTTTTAACCTCCAAAGGGGCAGCCAAAAGATTAATGCTTTAGTCTTCGATTCAACAGTTCGTCAGTTCATATCCCAGCGAAAACATTGATATTGTTACAAATTTATAAATAATGATTATATTTGTCTTAAAATATCTCAGACAGATCTGAAATTCTCACATTTTGGGCAAAAATTGCGGTATTTAGACTTGTTGTAGTTTAAAAGCGGATTTCATAATGATTTGGCGACTTGGCGACAGTTGGCGAGATTCATGGTGACTTGGCGACGGTTGGCGAGATTCTTGGCGACTTGGCGAGAAATCGATACTTCTGGAAACATCCATCACCTAAGCTCTAGGACCAATATTTTTCGAGATAGCCTAGAAGCTTCCAGAACCTTGGCGAAATTGGTAGATTTCTCCGCCAAGTCAGGTATAAATACCGCAGCCCGACATGGAAGAGTTCAGTTTTTGTGAAAACAGTCAGTGAGTGAATACGATTAGTTGTGACTGCTAGTTGTTCTCTGTCTGAGGTATTTGAGACCTGTGATTAGAAGCTGTTTCTTATTATATCTGACGAATTGTAGCTGTATAATTGTGACTGTTACAGCGGGAATTTCATTTATTTAGTGAAGTTCTTACGAATAAAAGTCTTGTGTTCATTAAGTGGTTGCTTTATTCAACTCTCAATCGACACGAACCCGTGAAGCTCGGTACAATATAATCACTCTGAATACGATTTAAAGTACATGTGTTTGTCTGTATATCTGTGCGATCAAAATATGAAACGACAACCACAAAATGGGATTTTGTCACAGACATATATTCAAAAAACGCTTAAGAAGAAAAAACGTACTCACCTAGTTACTTAATTTTTCTGATTTTTTTTTTTCGTGTGCATGAGACAGGACAAAAAATCGGAGACAGAGAACATTTATTGACGTGGACGATGACTCCCAGCAGTGGGTGCAGTCTTCATAACGGAGTTCCTTTGGGGCATGTGCAGATGATATAAACATCATTGGAAGATCTGAAAGAGGCCTTTCCAGCCCTAAGAAATGGCTGACACAAATATGGGACTTACCATAAACGAAGATATAATAAAATTTATGGAGGTCTCATCTTCAACTGTGAGCTACAACACTCCTTTATACATAGACGATCATACCTTTGCTTTTTACTTTTTTTATACCTATGTTTTTTGGACTGAAAAAGCAACTAAGATCTAAACTTATCAGCAGAAAATCAAAACTGAGAATTTACAATACACTCATACTACCTGTGCTGCTATATGCAAGTGAAACTTGGACATTAAATGTCGATATACAGCGAACTCTGGAAACCTTTGAAAGGAAGGTATTAAGAACTATTTATGGGCCTGTACAGGAACAGGATTGCTGCCGAACCAGATATAATTTTGAATTGTATAGAGTGTATAACCAGCCCCAGATTACCCAGGTTATCAGTAGCAACATGCTAAGATGGCTTGGCCATGTCTGGAGAAGCCGGGAAAAAACAACCCCACTAGAATTTCAACGTTTAAGATTCCCGAAGGATCCCTTGCTCGAGGAAGACCACCGACAAGATGGCTCGATGACACTGAAAATGACCTCAAGATATTAAAAGTTAGGAATTTACAAAGCGTCGCTCTGGACAGACTGGGCTGGAAAAAGCATGCTGAAGAGGTAGCTAAGATTTATAATAGGTTGTTAAGCTATTAAATAAGAATAAAAAGATTCATCATGGTCAGAAAATACAATTTTTTCCCAAGTTATACATCCAAGCCTTATTTGGGATTCGAACCCAAGTCCACTATGTGAGAGCCGATGGTCGTTACCACCATACAGTCTTGGCATACAACTAGCTGATGATTCATTTAAGTGCTTAAATTAATTTCTACTCAAGCACGCTTAATAATGAAATCTACTTAAGGCAGCCATAGACAGTCAATTTAAAATTCTGGTTACAAATATTTCAACTCCATAATTTTCATGATACAGTATATTTAATAATGAATAATAATTACATTTGTGATTAAGTTATTTCCTCCCTCCTTTTTATATCAAGAAATGGCAACTTCAAAGTACAGTAATTAAATTTCTTACTTAACATAAAAAAAGTTTACAGGAATTCCTAACTAAAAACTGTAATAAAAAAGTAAAGAGCAACGCGTGTGATTGTCAAATACCACAGTCGTAACACATGCTTTAAGTGCAAAAAACATTATGAAAATTAATACTTAGTTTAATAATACTTAGTATTATTTTAAACTTAGTATTATATTTAATTCATAGTAACTTATAATTAATACTTAGTATTAATAATAAACTAATGCAATTTAAAATGTATAGCGAAATTTTGCTGAGCAATAATTTAATTAAGACAATTAATATTTAAATAATTTAATGCATATATTATTTATTAAATTTATGTGATTAATAAAATATTCTAATAGAATTTATAAAGGTTTACATTTGATATTTATATATAAATTACGTAAAAATTAAAGAATTAAATTAACAACTTAATTTTTTTTATAATTCAGTAGATAAAAAAGTTTATCTTTTTTCTCTATTGTTTTGCTTCAATTATTTTTCTTGCAGTAATTTAGTTGTGTGTTTAATTAATATAAATTAAATTTAAGAAATTTTTGTTATTTAAATTTCATTTCATTAAAAACAATTAATAGTAAAATTGCAATGTAATTTCTATAAAATAATCCTTTTAATATTTCATTAAGCTATGCAATTATATTTGAATTACAGTTGTTTATTTAATTGTACTGCTTTAGATTTTGTATCAAAATATTACCACAGTATAATCATACATTTTCAACAATATTTGTGTACTTTAAGTATAGAATATTCATTAAATTTCACAAAAAAGCAAAAGATCAAAGTCATTTTGAATTTGAGGGATTTATTTTTTTGAAAATATATTTCAAAGATTATTTCTACAAAGAAATTGTTTTGATTATTAATTTAAAAATATTTTAATGATAATATAGCGCATGTTCTTGAATTTATATTATACACATATAGTTCCTGAATTTTATTTCTCATTTTATAAAAATAATTACATTTGTTTTTAAAATGTCATTTTGATTGACATGAATTATAATTGATTATTCTAAGCTTTTAATAATTATGTATTTGACATGTGCATGTTTTCATTTCCTTTACATATTTTAAAAAATTATCAATATTATTGCTTGATTTTCTTTAGACAGAATAAAGAAAGTTACAATGTATGCTTGAAAGTAGATTCTCGAAATAAACTTTGGATTTTTCAATAAGTTTATTTAGTTTCACAGCTGAGTTCTTTATCGAAATATCTTATTTTGAGATCTATTTCGATTCTTGTAGGTGTGATCTTATTCACTGGGATTGGCTATTAATTATCAGGTAGCTATTGTTGAGATAATCCGTTTGTTCTGGTGCACTACTCTTTCTTGCCCTTAGCAGATATTTCAATACAGTTTGGCCATCTGTTAAGAAAAGTCATTAGCTTCGCTTCTTTGTATTGCAAGCGTACTTACCATCCATATTCATTAGGAAATACAAGAAAAATCATTAAGCATTCCCTTCTTCAAGTCGTGGACGCTTCCATTTGGACTCGCTTGGCGGTTTTGAATGGTGCATGACCTTTCCCCCCTTGTGAATGAGGGCTTGGGTCATCTCTTTCAAGCCCGACACCTGCAGTGTCTTTTCTATGGGCTGTAGGAGGGTGACAGTACACGTGGTCAAACCAACCCCCTTAAAATACCTTAAGCAAAATTCGCAGGTGATACACCGGCCAGGGGGGAGGAGGAGGGAAGAAGTTGCTGGAAGCCCTTTTCGGGATATCTTTTAGGAATGGCCTTTATATTTCCCATTCATCGCACAATGCTTTTGTCAGGAAATTTCCTCAAGTTTCTGAAGTCAGAGCGCCATTTATTTTGTCTTTGCCTCCACCAAGTGGACATAGCTGTGTTTGTGCCAGGTATATTCGCACGTGTTGCTGCAGAGAGTTGACTTCTCTTACACTTCCATAGGTTAGTTTTTCTTGTGACGTAGCAGAATCAGGATTAAATTGGAATTCTTTTTTAATTAATATGTGATTTTAGCTGCACAAGGTTACAGCATATTCCTTTTCAAGAATTGTTTAACTTGTTTTTCAAGAGTGAAGAACAGTTTTGGAAGAATATTTTCGAGCAATGCGTGTTAATGTGTGCGCCGCGATTGTGGTAACTTTATTGTTTGTTATAATTTTTCATGTTGAAGCCAATCCACGACAGTCTAAAAGATCTAAATCAGCTAGCAACAGAGATAGAAAATGGCCGCTAAATCCTTCTTTACAAAGTTCAACATCCCCGCACAAGAAAAGTGTAAGTAAAATTCTGGATTTGTTATTTTAATGAATTGTTAATGTTTATACATGCACATATAAAAGTTAGTTATTAATTTATAAAAAATTAATTGTTTCTTAAAAATGCTCTTTAAAAAGAAGTGATTAATTAATTGTATATAACATCTTGTAAATATACAGTTGTGCAAATTAATATATTTACAGAACAATTTATAAAAATATAGTTTTTCTACAAATATATCAATATTTAAAATTGACATCCTTATTTTAGTACAGTTAATTTAGTTCATTTTAATGTGATTTTTTTAGTTTAAATTAAATTAATATTTTTATTTGATGATTTAATAATATGATAAGTATTAGTAAAATTAATTAAAAGATTTTAATCAATAATACTGAAGAAATGCAGCATTTCATTTTTCTTATATATTACGTTGTCGATTTCATAAGCATGAATAATTTATTAAATTAAATATCTTTCAATATAAATATATGAAAATATTTTATGGACTAAACAATATCAATTTTTTTTTATTTTCAAAAAGTAACACATTATAATTGTTTAATAAGTGCAACAAGAATTCACAGTTGACACACACAGACATATATATATATATATATATATATATATATATATATATATATATATATATATATATATATATATATATATATATATATATATATATATATATATATATATATATATATATATATATATATATATATATATATATATATATATATATATATATATATATATATATATATATTCCCAATACATTGCTCAGTCTGAATTTAATTTATAAAATATATACATTTCCATTTCAAACTATTTAGTAAATTCAATTAATGTGTTAATATGTTATTTAAAATTGATTAAAATAGACATTAAAGATCACAAAAATAAATCAAAAAGAAAAGAATATCGTTGAAAATAAATATGTGTTAAAATTTTTCAGATATTTATCAAATGAAACTAACTTTAGCTAAATTCAATCAAGATTAAAGTTCTCTTACGAAACACTTGTTAATTTTCATTTTTTAGATTAGTTACTTTTTTCACTTGAATTGCATTCAAAACTTTTTCATTAGATGTAAATGTAATCCTTGATAAAGCTATACTTTGGGGGCAAGTTTAAAGTATCTTATATATAAAACATCTGTACTTTCTTTCTTAGATTGGCCGAGAAGGAATTTCAGCATTATATATTTTACTAAAATGAATATTTGAGGATTCAGTATTATTTATTTAACTAATGTGAATTTTTGAGCATTCAGTATCAAATATTTAATTAATGTGAATAGCTGAGCATTCCTCGTTATTTATTTGACTATTGTGAATATTTAAGTATTTAGTGTTATATATTTAACTAATGTGAATATTTGAGCATTTAGTGTTAAATATTGTGAATAACTGAGCCTTGAGCGTTATATTTGACTTATGTAAATATATTTGGGCATTCAATGTTACATATTCAACTAATGAGAATATTTGAGCACTCAGTGTTAAATATTTAATTAATGTGAATATCTGATCATTCAGCGATCAAGGTGAATATTTGAGCATTCACAGCGTTATACATTTAACCAATGCGTATATTAGAGCATCAGCGTTTCATATTTAACTAATGTGAATATTTGAGCATTCAGCGTTATATAACTAAACTTTAATCATAAATGTTTAAAGGATAAATATTGAATTACTGCTATTTCTTCGCAACTTATTCTAATTAGGAAATCACATTTTTTAAATAATATTAAAACAAGTATAGTTATTGACTTTCTTGTATAATATGCGTTTAAATTTTTAAAAAATTACAATATATATATCAACAAAAAACACAAACTTATGCCTTAATATTCATATTCTTTTGGCTAATTTTACCTAAAAAATGAATAGCATTAAATTTTTTACTCAGGAACATTTTAGTATTATTTTAAAGTTAATCAAGTTATTTAATTAATAAAAATATTCAGTAAAATGCCGTCCACCCTGTCTAGTGGTCAGAGTTCCTGACTAGGGATAGGGAGGTCCTGGGTTCAAATCCCGGTTCGGGCATGGATGTGCTTTTTCTCTCTCTATATATCCTGTCTTTGTCCTTTCCTTGTATGCATGGGTTGTGAATGGTTGCCTACCCTATAAACGGGTACCTATGGCATGTGTGTACTGAGGAAGTCGGACTCCACACCTAAATATGGTTCAGTTGGAAAAGTGGAGCAGCGCAGTCCCATAATGCCAACCTAGCTGGCACACAACAACAACATTCAATAAAATAATCGTTGGTTATTATAATTAATTAATTTATTATTACAGACAATTTGCTATTTGATTGAAAGTAATTAATTAAAAATTTACACAAATGTTGAATATCTACCAATTAATAAAGTTTAATAGAATAACAATTCTTAATTTCTAGTGAGATTAATGTAAATAAAATTTTTTTTTAAAAAAAGATGAAATGTTTTTCAATACACACTGATTTAATTAAGCTAGATATATATTCACTAAGTATAAATTATTTTTTAAACTAATTCCTAAAAATATTAAAAATTTTGTTTTCAATTTATTAAAATTGTAATTAATAGCTGTAAATTATACACGTTGCTTGTATCATTAATAACAAATGTGATTGGAGTTTGATTAGGTTGATTTTTAAAATTATACATACATAACTCATAAAATGTTACTTTTATTTTTTATGTTCCCCGAAACGTTCTTAAAAATTAATTCATATAAACATCTATCCATGTATTAATTCATATGTTTAAAATATTATGTGAATTAGTGCTGTAAAATTATTACACAAATTGATTTTAATATTTTACGATATAAATTGAAGCTTTTGTTATACGCAGGAAAATTTTTATTATAATACCTTTATTATTATGTAGAAGAAAATACTTAGAATGTATTATTTTAGTTAATTTTATTTTGAAATTTTTTTCATTCCTTTCTTTTTAGTTTCTTAATTAAATTAGATTTTTCCAATGAAAAAATTAAATGAGATAATTAATTTCCTTAAATATAAAGTATAGTTTTAATGAAATTAAAAAATAGTTTATTGAAGAATTCAATTACAAAAAAAACGAAAGTTCAACTACGAGCATAATTAAACAAATAAAAGCTGCATTTCATTTTAACTTTTCTATTATTGCAAATTAAAATATAGCAGAGTTTTTGTTCGAAGCGAAGGAGTTTCTCCGGATAAATTAATCTTTTTATTCCCGTTCTGTACAAAAAAATAAAAAAATATATATATATAAGAAAAAAAATGTCAGCGTCTGAAAATTTTTTTTGGTATGCATATTAGATACTAAAATATTTCTATTGTAAAACGCATTAAGTAGAATTAAATGGAATATGGAATTATTTTCTTTTTAATGTAAAACTTAATTTTAGGGATACTTTTTTAAAAATGTAAATAAAGTGCGATTTATTCAATGACAGTTAGAAGAATTTACTATTATTTAAGTTTATTTCAATTTATTAAATAGAAAATTGTCTTTTGTATAAAATGTCAGAATATGAAAAAATCAAAATATTGACGGAGATTATTATTAAGCTGATTATAAATTATGATAGTATTTGTTTATAGTCAAAATCTGCTTTAAGTTTTCAAAGGATAATTTAAAAAATGGGATGGATTTTATTTACTAATATAAAATTTCTAATTATAAATTTCTTTTCGTTGTCATAAATTAAGATCGTAGTCAAATTTCCTAAGTTTTCGATCGATGCACAACTACTACAGAATATATTGCATACCTCTTTTGCTAACTGAAAGAAAAAAAAAGGGATTGATTGCAAAATTTATTTATTTATTTGTTTTCCAAATAATAAGAATATGTAATACAATTACATTATTTCTATTTTTTGAAATTAAAATATTTAAAATTGCAGTCATTTAATAAGAGTTACGTTAATTTATATATTTTAACATGGCTTCACAGTGTAGCGCAACTGCCACAAGAAATAAATCGGAAACACCATAAAAACTTTAGATGACGAGGAAAAATATTTTTTAAAAAAATTGATAAATATTTTTTGTTAAAATTGAGTAAAACATTCCAAAAAAAATATAACGAATTTAAAAACTACTGATACAGTTATCATAAAAATTCCAAAGTGCTTTTTAGATGCAGTTTGCACATTCATTAAATATTCGATTAAATTTTGCATAAGTTAATCGACTGTATAAAATTTTTATTTATTAAATGTCATGAATAAATTCAAATATCACAAAATAGTTTTTAAAAAATTATTTATCAGAATTATTTCTCATTTATGCACCAATTTTTGTAATAAGGCATCAGTACTCATTTTGCTGGTTGTACTTCATAGTAGCTGATGTGGGATTTAAAAAGAAACTATAGTGGCGGGAAAAAATATCAAATAAAAAAATATTTGAACACCCAAAACAAATTTTCATATAATTCACAAAAGCACAGATAACGTGTGTGTTTGTGTGTGTATATATATATATATATATATATATATATATATATATATATATATATATATATATATATATATATATATATATATATATATATATATATATATATATATATATATATATATATATATATATATATATATATATATATATATATATATATATATATATATATATATATATATATACATACATATATAAATACATATATTTATATGTATATATATATATATATATATATATATATATATATATACATACATACATATATAAATACATATATTTATATGTATATATATACATATATATATATATATATATATATATATGTGTGTGTGTGTGTGTGTGTGTGTGTGTGTGTGTGTGTGTGTGTGTGTGTGTGTGTGTGTGTGTGTGTGTGTGTGTGTGTATTGTATTTACTTATATGTAAGTATCTGTATTTATTATTGGTATGATAACTATATATTAGTATAAAGTATCGCAAAGCTGAAATAGATCACAAATGCTGAATTTCTACATGCGTACTTTAGTTTACAAGATATGCAGGGTATATCGCGAACAACCAGTCTTTGCTATCGGCTTAAGATATCTTCTGATAGTGAAGAGGGGTCTACTAAGCTGGAATTGATGGCTTATCTCTTTCACGCTTCAGTTGATTTCAGCTGACAAGGAATTTCACTTAGCCACAGTGATTCGAAGGGTTCATACAGGTGTGAAAGGAAAAGATAACGTCTATCTATAACTCATCATTCTTTTCTCTTTATTCAGTCCTCTTCGCATAGAACCCTCGAAACATTATGATCACAAACTCTACTATTGTTGTGAATCATGGTGTCCAGATATAATTGGTCAACACTGGGTTTTCAGAGGTAGCAGAATTTTAGGAACTATTTGTAGAATCGGTGATAAATCTGTAATTATTTAAATGTGAGGTCATAATGCTGACACATATACGTTTAAAAAGGGGAAAAAGTGGCCAGAGATATCTAAATGTAATCAAATACTTTTTTATCTATTTTTTTACTACATTTATCATGCATAATGTTAAATAAATGTGTATAAGGAAGGGAATTAATACTGATAGATTGTTAGATATTGTCATTTTTTTTTTTTTTTTTTTTTTTGCTACTTGTATGCTATACTGTAGACAGTTTTCACCAAAAAATGTATCCCCAAATGTTGCAAATGTTTATTTTTTTAAATGTATGTAGGGAAAAACAGAGCAGGTAGTTTATATTCATTGAAGCATTAAGCTGGCTGCCCTTTGGTCTATTGCCCTATTCAGCTCTAGAATAGGCGAAGTGATGTCGTCTCATATAGTGAGTGGGGGCAACCAGTGGGTGTGTTCCAACATCTTCATCCCGAAAGTGAAGTGCTAAAGAAAGAAAAACACAAAGAGAGAAAAAAAACATCCATGCTTGAATTAGGATTCGAACTTGGGGCCTACTGCTTCGAAGATAGGGACAATAACCTCTCCCCCATCGGTCGGTATATTCATGGAAACCAATGGAAATCAATTTATTTTTAAATTATATTTCAATTTATACATATATAAATGAATATAAGAAATATATATAGTCAGCATATAATATTATAAATATATGCTGAAATTTTAAAAAAAAACATAAAGCGGGATTTTATGAAATAGACCTGAACGCCTGAGCTATTTCATATAGACCTTATATAATGAATTTAAACCTTAATTAACACCGAATTGAACTATTTGTAAATTTCCTTATGATGCGATACGACAACTTTCCTGCTTACTGTGTCAGCTATAAGAACGAAAAAATGGCTCCTTCATCCTTTTAAACTTGTCAATCTGTGTGTAACAACGGGAGGAAGACTAAAATATGTCGGATTCCCCTTTTATTTATACTCTCAGCACAATTCTTGTTCAAAAAATAATAATAATATTCAACATTTTTTTCAGAATTTTGAAAAGTAATTGCTTTTGTCCACAGTACCTATTTACGCTTTTCTCGAGAAATCACTGATCACAAACGCATTAGAACGTGAATAAAAAGAGCTCCGAATGTAATATTTAACGATTTTGCAATGAAAAAGAGATTTCCAGCTATTCACATCTCATTTATTTTTAGCTGAGGCCTTATTTCGTAGTGCAAAACAGAACTCTAAGTAAATAAATACAGTAGACCCTCGTTTTTACGAACCTCTAATTTACGAATTAGTGTCTGGTCCCTAACAGGGTCATATAGAAGAAATGATATCTTTAATCCCCACTTTTTTTTTACGAGCTAAGTTTTTAAAAAATCTATTTTTAACGAACACGCTTTCACGCATTTTTCACTTGCGTTTATTTTTTATTATTTATTTTCTAATTTATTTATTTATTTCTAATTTGATTTCTGTCAACTTTCTATTCAAATTTTTTTTAATTTATTTTTTGTTAATATTTTATTTATTTATTTTCTATTTTATAGTCAAAAAGCTTGGAATGCCGTTATTATTAGAGAAACTTTTAATTGTGATAACTCAATGTAACGAATTGACGACCAATGTAATGAATAGAAAGTAATTTCGATTCTGAAACTAAAATTTAGGGAAAATATTTTTATAAAATCCTAGAGCGATTTACGTGATTAGACTTTCGGTTATTACTATAGATGCCAACATTTAATATCATTCACTCGAGATTTTTTATGCAATCCATGTGGGATTTCTCCCTCTTAATCCAACATCCATTTAAGTGCAATCAATACAGGAAAGTATGCTGGTGCAACAACAACTTCAACATTTTCAATCTAGTCTCAGATGCAATTTGTTCATAAGAGACATTAGATCATTAAATGAATGATGAGTACATAATAAATACTAGGAATGAAAAAAGCTTTCAGGTGTCAGCATGAAGGTAATGATTCATTACTTAGATCGCCTGCAAGCAAGTAGATAAATGGCTAACACAATTGAAGAGTTTTGGTGAAATACAACCGTGAAAAGCTTTTCTGCTTAGCTAGGAAAATGTGATTTTAAAACTGCATTTATAAAATAGAAAAAAGTCCATAATTTTATTGCATGATTTTTCCTCAACAAAAAGAATGTAAACGTTTTTTAAATTTATGTTTTAATTATACAATGCATACTGCTGACCAACTTGTCTAGTGGTCAGCGTGTTTAACTACGGATATGGAGGTCCTGGGTTCGAATCCCGGTTCGGGCATGGATGTACTTTCTCTCTCTATCTATCCAGTCTTTGTCCTTTCCTTGTATGAATGAGGTGTGAATGGTTGCCTTCCCTATAAACGGGTACCTATAGCATGTGTGTAGAGCAAAGTCTTTACTTTCACTTTCTTGGTGCTTTGATTAAAACGAAAGACGCTCTCAATCGCCTTAATTCGCATTGCATAGCGAGCTTGTATTGTCCAAGTGTCATTAGTAAACAACAACAACAATGCATACTAAATAATTTTTCTATATGGTATTTTACTTATAAAAAGAGAGCAGTGAGTGTAGTTAAAAATAGCTTTAAAATCCTACAATTTTTTTATATTTTATATATATAAACTTAATATTTTAAAAACTATTTTACCGATCTCTATATGTTAGTAAAAACCAACGCCTACTGTAATAAGCACATTTAAAAAATAGTAATGATTATTCTTTTTTTACGTCACAGTGTTCTCACAAACTAGGACTAGTAGTCCTGTCCTACGATTGCTAATGAACTTTGCCTTTAGTGTGTATATATGTATATAAGGATTTTAATTTTGGATTCAGTGTAGAATCGGGTACTCCTTAATTTGGCGAAATTTTGGTGATAAAGTTTAATTACTGACAACCCTATCTTAGTTTAACTTTTGTGTCAACGGCAGTGACCATATTGATAATCAGTCTTGGCACCAATCTTAGGGTCAGAAAAACAAAGGTTACGCGATTGTTAACTTTTACTTCAATTATATATATATATATATATATATATATATATATATATATATATATATATATATATATATATATATATATATATATATATATATATATATATATATATATATATATATATATATATATATATATATATATATATATATATATATATATATATATATATATATATATATATATATATATATATATATATATATATATATATATATATATATATATATATATATGTATATATATATATATATATATATATATATATATATATATATATATATATATATATATATATATATATATATATATATATATATATATATATATATATATATATATATATATATATATATATATATATATATATATATATATATATATATATATATATATATATATATATATATATATATATATATATATATATATATATATATATATATATATATATATATATATATATATATGTATATACATATATATATATATATATATATATATATATATATATATATATATATATATATATATATATATATATATATATATATATATATATATATATATATATATATATATATATATATATATATATATATATATATATATATATATATATATATATATATATATATATATATATATATATATATATATATATAATATATATATATATATATATATATATATATATATATATATATATATATATATATATATATATATATATATATATATATATATATATATATATATATATATATATATATATATATATATTCATCAATTTTCAGGGCAGCCTTGGTGTCCCTCCTTTCACTGGGAAACAGACGTGGGATTGGTTTCAGCAAACCACCAATCGCAATGAAAAAAGAGAAAGGAATAAAGCCAAAGCCATGAGACAGCATATGAGTAAATCATTCATGATGGTAAGAATTTTCACTTTTTTCATTCGAGTGTTATTTCATTTATTGAATCAAACCTTGCTTATTGATTATTAAATTTACCAAGAAATATTTGTTTAAATGTTTGAATTGGGATGATAAAAGAAAGCTCGTACTATATTCTCTGTCATTATATTTATCGTTGAATTTTGTATTATAAAAAATATGCGAATGTTTCTGCTAAAGACGCCTGGTATCAGAGGGTGATGTGCCGGATAAATGTGGCATATATAATTTCTTCAACAAGATCGCAGTTCACTATTGAATTGCAATTTCCTTGAAATGTTGAAATTTTCTTTACATCCTCTTAAGGAAATCATTTATAGCACAAAAATATCTGCTTTTAGAAAAACACAATACAGTTTTCTTTTAAAAGTTTGATATACTAAAATTATATTCAATGATTATAATTGCATTTTGCAGTTGAAATAATTAAAAATAAAATCGTTTGTAAGTTTTAAAAATCAATGAAAATTGTTTTTAAAAAGAAAAGTTCACAAAGATAGTATTGATAAAACAAGAATAACTTTAAAAAATACTTTTATATTATGTATTATGAGTTTCGTGACCCAAACATGAAGAGCTAAAACTATTTGCAATATTATTTTAAATATAAATATATATAACTCGGTAAAATAAATATATGAACAAATTAACTTATATTGTAATTTATCTTCAGCATGAACTAGATTACAAAATAATACAGGAATTTATTTTACTGAATGTAAAATTATTGATCGCTGGGTAATAGTCATCGAAACTTTCAAATGAACCGTGTTAATAAGTATGATGGTTTTAAGAAGATATATACCATTATAGGAATAAAATATGCTAAGACTAGTTAGTAACTGTAACTTTATTTCTTAGGATTCGAGTTTGTCCAATGAAGATAGCTCTCCGAATAAGTCACGATAGGTTTCACTGCTTCTATGACTTGACTGCTGATATGATGCAGTTACCATGGGTGCAATGGTCTAGAGGGTGATTTCCTGCCTCTGCAAATCAAAGTCAAAATTGAGAGAGTGGATCCTCTGGTGGTGCCCTCTATCGGAGGAGTCTTAGAGCAAAACTATACTTTCACTTTTGTGGTGCTCTGATTAAACGAAAGACTTAGCCTTCTGACTTAATTTCGCATAGCCGTCGGCTAGAGAGCTTGCCTTGTCCAAGAGTCATTAGTACCAACAACAACGCAGCTATGAGGCATATAAATGTTTACCCCGTAATCATCTTTCCATAAGACTTTTCAAAGATAGAGTGCCACATTCACATGACACTGCTAAGGAAACAAGGAATACTCCAAGCAACATTAATGTCCATTGTTCGATCGTGGTTGGGATCGAACAATAGAACTTTCGCTCTCAAAACCTCTATTCTACCTTTAAGTCATGACAAGCTGTTTCTACATGTCTATTTATTTTTTTCTAATGGAATATTTGATCAGATTTATTTCGGAAAATATTGATAAAACAAAATTTTTGAAATGGAGAATTTCCTCAAGTCATTTTTTTTTTGTACAAGTTATGATTTTATAATCTATTATAAGGATTTCTGAAGGTAATGGAAACTGGTAATTGAGATTTTAATTCTTTCTGTTTGCAAAGTGGAGTGCTATTTTCGAAAGATAGCATAATTTCTAATGATAGTGTAGTAGAGAGTAATTGATGATTCCTATCAAACTAATTTCATTTATGTATTACGTAAAATTACCAGAGTGTAGAAACTAATTTAAGAATATTTTATATTTTATATTCAGAAATAAGACATTTTCAGTTTTTTTCTTCTTCCTACTATATATGTACATTCTTTAGTTAATAGAATGAATTTACATGTTATAAGAGAGAAAAACCAGAAAAAAATCGTAACTCCCATCTTGACAGGTGAGTCAGCAAAAAGTTGAAGCCCTCATTTAATATTTTCCAATAACAACAGGAATCGAATCATGGAGCTTTTATGCCTAAAACAAGGTTCCACTTCTTGTCCACAGCGCGCTGTTTATTATTAATTTATTAGTGTGGTGCGGGATTCTTTTGTTGCTGTTACTTATTATGGACAAGCTGAACTAGCTAGCAGACGGCTATGTGAAATGAAGTCAGAAGGGTGCATCGTTCGTTTTTATCAGAGCACCACGAAGGTGAATGTATGATTTTGTTCTAAGTCTCCTCCGATAGATGGCACCACCAGAGGATCCACTCTCCAATCATTTAAGGCATTTATTAAGCTTTTTAATGGCCATCGCGTAATATTGCTTTTTGGAAGACCTTTCATAGAGATCGGGTCTTATTCACATTACGAGGAAACTTAATAACTTCCAGGCTCTCTTCTTGAGAGAAAGCCTTGTGAAACATAAAAAGCATTGTATTCAATAACTATTCAAATCAAGCGCTGGATTTTCCGATCAAAAAAAAATGTGGTCATCTATGTTTACTGATATTTTGATATCACGTAGTTGTTACTGCATCAGTGTGTTTCCCTGTTCCTTGCCCTGAGTTAGGCTTTACCAGTTAGATTGAAGAAGCCGGATGGTAGCCTTCGTGATTTCAAAGCAGGGACCAAGCAAATGACCCTTAATACTTGGCCAACCACCCCAAAGGTATCATTTCACTTGGAGGTCATTGCGACTACAACATATTTAATGTGCCCCAGCCACCTTTAGCGAACACGATGGATCTCTTGATAAAATTCTTCAGTTTTCACCGAATATGATTGCATAATCTTTAGTTTTGATGCACTAGCAGGTACACTTTCAACAGTTACAGCAAGTGTTTGTTCCATCTCAGTCAACTTTTTTTCAAACGTGTGCTAGTTTGAATGGCGTTTCCTCTTTCCAAAACACTTTTGTGTAGGCATAATTATTTTTAAAAAAAGAATATCGGAATAAATGAATGTAAAAAAAATAACAGAAGAAAGTATGACAAAAGCCGATTAATAATCCAAAATTCGAAATTAAAAAGCACGCTGTCAAACTAGTCACCAAATACGATTTTTTGTAAACAAAGAATTCACAACACACAGCTTGTAAATTCAACATTGAATTATTCATGATGCCAGATATTTAAGAAAAATAAACATATTATGAAAAAAAAATTGATTAAATGAATAGTATTCAGTTGAATAGTCTATTGAGAATGGATTCTAATGAAAACGAAACTATGGTTTAGGGGGCGTGGCACTTTGTTTACATTTTATTTTAATTAATTTAAATAGCTTAAATAATTTTAAAAATTTAATTGTTATATATTTTTGGATGCAGAAAAATGTCCTTTATTCAAAATGATCAAAATTGAAAATTCGATTTTTTGAAAGTAAAAATGTGCTTGGTTCCCTTAAGCTGGGATTCAAGTTCACTACTTTCCGATAATGAGAGTGAAGCCTTAACCATACAGGCCACTGTATCAGATATCACGTAGAGGACAATCCAATGGTCTCAGGCTGCAAAAAATTTTAATTTCCGCTGCGTAAGTGAACGTGAACGCCAGCAGGACTCCCTGTACCTAACCCAGGAAGGGTTCTACCAGTTTGGGTGGAGTCTGCTGGAGAGAAAGAAGGAAGCACCAGTAGGGGAGCGCCACCCCTGCCTGTGGTCTCGAGCTCCCAACGCAACAGCTCAAATCAGCGTTGTAGGATAGTTGCCTTTCTGCTTCATTGATGTTTCTTCATAGTACTTGGGCTCTCATCATCGTCCAGGGATTATGAGCTCCCTGTGCTCCGAGAGGAATGTTACCAGCGAGATGATTTTGGCTTTCGCTTGCGGATGGTGGATAACATTTTTCAACCATTCTATTCTCAGGTTTTCGCTGATCTAGATTTAGTAAAATTGCCAGGAGCTGGTGAGTGGGCACGATGTGGCATAGTGAAGTGGGTCACCCGTATGACAACAGGCACAGTTGTCGCTTTCCCGAGCACCAATCCTATGTAGATAGCTCGGGAATGGACCATGTCCCGTGACGAACAGTGTAATCTGTCTTGGCCAGCATTGGTTATTAGGTTTAACCTTTGGAATTATATCATGTACCAAGCGACCTGTAGTAGCTTGGTCCCATGACATTTGCCAGTATTGGATGGCCTTTGTTTTGAATTCCTTTTTGTGAAAAGATCTTGGGGTGGGCAGATTTACTTGAAGTTTGGTCGCTTTTGTGGCTTCTTTTGCCAATCTGTCGGCGGTCTCGTTGCCTTCTAGTTCGACGTGAGCTGCGTAAGTTATATTCAGAGAAGACTCTCTGCAGGTATTAGGCAATATTAACATGCCACAAGGGAAGAAAGTAGGAACACCTTCCCCAAGTGCATGCACAAGGCAGAAATGCAACATTCACCTCCCTTTCTTCAGAATTTGGTGGGATCGAACACGGGACTTTTCACTAAGAAGAAAACACAGATTCTACTACTAAAGCACAGTGTTTAATGTTTACTGTAATATTCATACAGGAAATTTAATATTACTAATTTCTTTCAGAGAAGTCCTTCAGTAGGACTGCCCGGACCGAGGGGACCAGCCGGACCACGTGGCCCCAAAGGTGCCAATGTCACAAAAGAAGAAATGTTCGAGGAGTTTAGATCAATGATAAATGGTAAGTTCCCTATTTAACTCTCAATAAATAATAATTTCGGTGAAAATGTGCTTTGGGTTCCCTGCTTGGCGCATTTTCAAAAAGTCGCCAACTGGCGCGTTTTTGCGTGTTGTCTCGCGGATTTGAATGCTCCGACAGACACTACGCAAAAACGTCGTTTCAATGTCGACGAAATGAGATCCGTGTTTTTAACGAATTTCACCTTTGGCATGGCAACGAAAACAAAAACAATGGTTTTTTTACTAATCGTATAACAAAAAATACACTACAATATGGAGAAAATTATCATATTTTTAAAATTATATAATATTTTTTAAAATTAATAAATAAAAACACGCAGAAACAAATAACTCACGTACTACCTCCAGGACAAATTCAACGGTAATAAAATGTCGTGCATCAAATTTTAAATTCTACGGTTATTTCAAAATCAAAATACTTAGGGACCAATAAGAATACTGAAACAAAAGAGTTGTTAATGAGCATGCGCCACAAGGAGTGCATTTAGGATGAAATAGCCAGGGTTACCACGCTTGGCGCTTCTATCGCCCATTTGGCAAGAAAGGGGTACCCAAACCACAGATTAACCATAATTTCAAATATTAGAAACTATTATATTCATTTCAATTTTTGCTTTTCAGAAATTACGAAGCAGAAAATCTTATTAGCAGCTGATCCTCGAGTGAGTATTTTTGATTTAAATACTTTATCCACAAGATCTTACTGAATGGCATTGTGGGAAGATTTAATGCAAATATTCCTTTACACAGTGTACGGAGCTTTGTGTGAACAATCTGGGCTCGAACGAGAGCAGATTGGATCTGCGCTTCCTGGCCGAGGATGACGATCTCTTCGTGCCTAAGATTGTCAGCTCTTTTATGTGGGATCTCAAAAAGTACACAAAAGTCCCTAAACAGGCAAAAGTTGAATTAGATATGTTTGAATCGGTAAGTTATTATGGTTTCATACCATTGGAAAAACATTGTTTTTTTTTAAATAATGTTTCATGCAACTTTTTCTTTTATTAAATTTCGCTCCTTATTATTCTTTTTATTGGCATATTTTTTGTTTTTTGATATTTTCTTTATAAAAATTTTTTTATTGCAAACATAATTTATTGTTTATCATAACATGCATCATGTGATGTGTAGAATGGCCGAGAAAATAAACGATCACATCATTTTATGGATAACACATTCATTCATTTACAAATCCACATTTAATAGCAAAAACAAATCACATAATTAATTTGGAGTCTTCCACTCATACCAGAACTTAGTGACCTCTCGCGAATCTCGCTCGGCCGATACTATTCTAAAATACGGCAACCTCTTTCCAAAGAGATGCAAATCACGCCAAGCACCGTTTGTTGATCACCAAACAGTCGCCAGATACTACAGATCCTAATTTAATTGAAACTGACATACAATGCTAATTTAAAAATGCCATAAATTTTTAACTAATATTTTTAAAAAAAAAGTTTTTAAATTATAGTTAAACAATAAGCAATCTGTAATTCAATTACATTTCCTTTACTAAATTTATTTTATTATGAACGCCATAAGTGAGAAAATTGTATATTCTTGGTTACATCATAATCTTGATGCTTGATATGAAATTTAAACTCTTTATACATGTATAATATTGTTTATGTAATAATAAGTTAATACATAATAATAATTTTGATTTTATTATATTGATCACTAATATGAAAAAAAAAGACCCAAAAATTCTTTTTAAGGTACTGATGCCGCATAATCTATTTGATGTATTTTTGAATTTGTTGGTGATTAAAAAAAAATGTGTTTCCAAATTTACATAAATATTATGTAATGATTTCTTTCTAAATAAGTAAATTAAATCTTATTAAAGATAAAAACTAAATAAAAGAGAACATTTAAATTATCTTTGCCTATTTAAACTAACCATAAAACGGATGTTTTGTCTGGGCTTCATTTTGCTTTTTCTCTTGATCTATTTTCAGCGTGTTCAATTTTGAAAGCCATATCGCTTAGGATCTGATAATTTGAAAACTAACTATATAGAACAGCAGATAATTTTCATGATTTTGAACACTTTTACAAACGTAAAAAAAAAAAAATGCCGACTGATTGGCTGAGTGGTTAGCGTTCCTGACTCCTGAGCGGTTGATCCCGGGTTCGAATCTCGGTTTGGGCGTGGATGTTTCTGTCCTTTCTTCTGTGATGTTGTATGAATGTGGCCCACCCTATAAACGGGTTTGTGGTGGTATGGCGTGGGTAACGCTACTCGCCTCCGTGACTTGGTTCACAGGTGCTCGCTGGGTAACGATAAATGAGTAGCAGTTTCTGGCCTTGTTGTGGCATAGGGTTCAGTCACCCTTGTGTGCCCGCCATTGTATTAAAAAAAACAAGCGTAAAATATTAAAACTAAAAAATGCTTCTTTATTTCTGGTAAAAATCGTGAATAGATTTTTTCTTATCGCCGACGATACTCAGGCATTCAATGATGAACTTTGTCTTGTTTTCTGTCATTCGTAAAAGGAGATCGCAAATTCATCACCAAGTCCGATTATCTACACCGTCTCAATACAATGTCGTAGTTAATTATGCTGGACATAAATAAAACGTTATCTGACTCCATAGATACTTTAAACCATTGAGAATTGCAATAAGGTCATGTAGCCACGACCTCAATTTGAACGAAAGAAACAGCCACTTTATGGTTAGTAAAATTATGAAATATTAATATTTTATTTAAAAAAAATTCCCAATAGAATTATTCTCACAAGAATTTTAATGAAAATGCGTAATTAAAAAAAGTATTCTAAATAGTCATACGATGACGTTTATTCTGGAAAATGTTTTTGGGAATGTTCCTTTGCGCATTCGCGAACGTTTTTTTTTTTTTTTAAATTAATGATTTGGAATGTTTTCCCCATGCGACACATATCACTATGCGACATACGTCAAAAATGTACGAAGATCTCTTTGAGAAGTCGTATATGTAACAAATATTTAAATGGATTTTATAAATTAGGTTCTCCATTATGCTATGTCTAATTTAATGATGTAATACTATGTGGATGACAAAATTTAAACTTTATTAAAAAATTGCATTTTAATTAATTGGGATTCCTTCATAATTGGAATAATCGCCACATTTGGTAATCGCTGTTATTTGGCGTGTTTTTTTTTTTGTGGCTTCCCTCTTTTCATTTTTATGGCAAACATAGATATTGTATCCTGCCATTATGTTGGTAGGCATTAGCTGCTACGTTCATTCTTTTTTTTTATCTCTTGCCACTAAAAAACTATTAACATATTTAAAAAAAATTTGAAAATTTTTTTTAATATGTTAAAAATTTCCGGGTTGATATTTCGTTATTCTTTTGTTGTAATTATTCTTGGAAATAGTTAATATGAAAAGAAGACGCGTGAATTTCCAATGCAAGTAAAAATAGTATTAATATGTTTTATTTTTTGCTTTTCCTGTTGATTATATATTCTACTGCCACTTTCTTTTGGCGGAGCAACTTGACGCCAACCTTATTCCACTTCTGTAATATTAATAATCCTTAAAAAATCTCATTTTGTAAAAAAATAAAATAAATTTCAGAATTCATTTTAACTACATGAGGAATAATTTAATTCACTCGATTTACTTCATTGATTTATTAGCAAAATAATTTTGATATGATTACAAGTAAAATGTGATTTTGAGAGTATGTTTCTTTAATGTTTTAATTGCTTATATGATACATATAATTCTTTTGTACATGGTATTTCGATAGGCTTCCAAACCTGGTGCTTATGGACGAGATGCTGGCGATTCCGATGCTTTAAGTGGAAGGTTTGTCGCTCCAAGAACAGGATTTTACAACTTCAATGCCCGGATGCATATACGTTTGCCCGAAATGAGCAATCGTATCCCAAGGAATGAACTGTTCTCGGTTCAAATTTGTATAGATTCATCGCTATTAGATAAAACGTAAGATATTTTCTCCTATCAATGAAAAAAACAATTGTGGAACAAATTGTGTCAATATTTTTTTCACCATTAAACTCATAAAAATTTCTAAATTCTGTTAATTCTGGAATTTATGTATATATTTTTAAACTCTACAGTAGAATTAATAGCAGATCTGTACTTGAAAAGGCTTTCTGTTTTTTAAATAAGTAACATTTATCCAAAATATCTGTTATTGTTCAAATAAATAACCGTTGTTTATTGGAAATATCTGTTATTTTTGTATTGTATTAATTCAGTTCCCATACTTATATATGGGTTTCATCTTTTGCTTATAGTTCTCTGGAAACAGTTTCTGGCTTAGGTCCTGGAGAGATGATGACAGTCGCAGTGAATGGAATATTGTATCTAAAAGTAAGCTTATACGCAGAGTGTTTTTTTCATAATACTTATAATAACTGGTATTTATTTGCATGGAATTTTCGAATGTTTTAAATTTTGAGATTAAGTTATCTACGAAGATTGGTATTAATATTTCTGACCTAATAATTATAAAGAAATGCTTCTAATCAAAATTGATTTTATATTTTTCACAGTATTATTTGTGAAGATGGATACACTGTTGCATACATTTGTAGCAATTTTCGACGTACTTTTTCCGCTTCAATTGAGACACCCCTAAAATATGTGTTTTGCATACATCAACCGCTTTTTGAGTGTTTTAAATCTTCGACCAGTGCTCCATGGTAGATGATCAATCGATTTGATTTTCCCCCATTTCTTTGTATCAATCGATATAAGCCTTCTTTTATAAACATTTCTTAGATTATAAGAGCTCCAATTACAAAAAATCTTTCTACAGCCAAATTTCCATATAATATTCCATTAATGCTTGTCATACTAATACCCAGAAATGTTTCATTTTTACTGTATGTCACATCATGTCTTTGCTTTATCAATTATATTTATCATCACAGCATCAATATTTTCTGACACAACAACCAATTTAAGCCGATCTTCACACAAAATTCTGGATCGAACATTGACCATGATTGAATTCATAATACTGATTTTCCAGTGTCATAGAATAGTGTATTTTACCATAAAATGAATTAAGTTCATTAAAGATTAAGTTCTTGATAATCTACGATAAAAGTTAGGAAAAATAATTGCAAGAAAAAGTTCACGAGTCAATTATTTTTTAATTCCAGAAAAAAATTGTTCTAAACAACACAAATCATTGTAAAATGACGAAACATTTAAAAGAAATTATGGTTAAATTATTAAATTATCGTCTGTAAATGTCATAAATCATGTAGAAATAATTACTGTTGCCAATTTCAGGAAAATAAATATCAATTCTCGTATTATGACAAATATTAAATGATATACCTCATATTATGCTATGTACGCATAACTAAATTATTTTCTTTATTTTCAAGCCTTAAAGAATTTAAAACATTTAATAGAATTTTTTTCTTATTTCATAGATAAATCAATATGTTTCAATATTTGTGGACAACGCCTCAAACTACGAATTGACATTCCTTGATGGCTCTCAATTTAGTGGATACCTTGTCGGTGTATGAATGGACATATTTGATACTATTTACTATTTTTATATTAATGTGTTTTCTAGAAAACATTTTAGATATATTAAACTTTTCATATATATAACTATGCATGCTTAAACTGTATTTATCGTGAATCATATAAGTCGATGTTAATATTTGTAAAACTAATAATTATAACGTCTAGATCAGTGGTTTTTAAATAATTTCATTTTAAGCAAAATTTGTGCCAAAATTATATGTAGCTGGTACTTAAAAAAAGAAGTATTTAAATTAAAGTTAAAACAGACATTTAGAATATATAAGAAATGTAGTTATTTTTAAGCCTTAAAAGCTCCATTATTGATATTATTCCTCTATTAATAAAGAAAAATTTTGCTATAAAAATTTTAATCAATATAAGTAATTTCAATTAATTAATCTATTTAAGGAAGCTTTATTAAAAATTCCTCGCTCCATCATCTTACAAAAAACTTTTCTGTTTGAAATGAAATCGCATATTCATAAAAACTTGAAAATCAATTATTTAAAAATCACTGAACCAGAAAACCTCACGGCTTAATATTGTAAAATTTGAAGATAAAAATAATTTTTTATCTGAATAAATGCTGTATATAGAATTGATGTCTTAAGAAAATATTTGTCACTTCCATTAAAAATATTATGATTAAAAAATCTGTTTTTTTTTAAATATATTTGAATATTCATAACATAAATTCCATTACTATATATACCATTATTTTCAAACAAAAAGTTCTCTACTTAATTGAAACGTATTTAATTTAAATAAAATTAAAAATATGGGAAATTCTCATAATAAAAGATTTTTAGAATTTTTCTTGTGTTTGAAGATATTGAACAATATATAGTAATATTTGAACAATATAAATACATAATACTTAATGTATTAATAATTTTAGAGAAAAAATTTGTTTTCTTTTATTTAAGGAGACAGAATTTTGTTATAACGTTTATGTATTTATGAACCATTATAAATCTTTTCACACATATGTTTTACAATTATCTTTGTATTCAACTGCTTATATAATACAATTTTAACTACATATATTATATTTATTATGTAATTATATACTTTATATAACATATATTATATACGAAGTATGATTTTATAACTATCTTGAATGTCAATCGATTTTAAGCTTAAATAATAACCAATCATTGCTTAAATTGCAATCTTTCAATGCTATAAGAATCTAGAACAAATGATTATGGAATTATTTTGACCAGACTTCTTTTTTTTTGAAGAAATAAAAAATATTTATTCTTAAAACAAAGATATGATTTTATTCAAGTAAAATGTTTTGCTGGAAATTAATTTTTGTCAGAAGAAAAACTCATATTTTTTATATTAAAATAATAGAATTTTTCAGAAATATGAAAATAGAACTTTTAGTAAAATTTGCCAAACATCGTATTGGTAAGAAAAAAAATTGATTCATTTTATGTCCTTACATTAAAATTATAAATAATTAAATTTAATTGTAAATATTTCAATAACATTACTCCCACGCATAGCATTAGAAATTCACTCATTTTTATAATTCGTTAATCAGCCCTGAATTTATTTTAATCGTGAACCGATAGTAAATTCTCAATGCAAAGAAAATAATGATCCGATTCTAAAAGGTTAAATAAAAATTTTCAATTGAACTTTAACCGTGAAGTGACTCCTTTTATTTATTTTTTATTCAAATTTTCTTTCCTTTGTACATTGTTATTGTTACACAGTTTGTTCGCCTGTACCTAGCCTTCAATTGGGCTCTACGCATTAGTGTAAGCAGCTGGGTGTGGGAATATTCGTAATTTAGAAGCAAGTATCATGCGGAAGACTCCATAATTCATGATCTGCTATCCCAGAGATATCATTTCACATGGAAGACATTGCGACCAACAACCTTTTTAACACGCCCCAGCTACGTTTGGTGAACACAACGAATCTTCTCTTAATCCGGGATTTTAACTCATTACTTTCCGAGAATTAAAACGAGGCTTAGACAAGCATGCCAATGTGGCCTCTCTCTTCCATAGCCAACTTGCGAATGTCTTGAATTAATATAAAATAACTTATCGCGATTAATATGAATTGCTTAGTGGACCATGATTTTGACGTTTGCCCATCAATCAACCCATTTTTTATAATTAAATGAATACGTGCACAATATCTAACCGAACAAGCTCCTGGGGCCTGAGCAGCTACCAGGCGCATCGGTAGGTAGTGGATCACCGAACGTCCTGTAGGAATGACAGGATAGCCTTGAATATAGAATCAGAGGCCGCGAACCAGCTCCCGTAAACCCTTATGTTATGCGATCCGTGCCTAGGGCTATTTGGCACCGCGGTATTGGTGTCTTAACGGAGCCTCTAGTTGCCTGGCGAACTTCTAGAGTAATTTGCCTTGCCCAGTATCTCAGGCAATGCTGGGTGGACTTATATTACCTGAGCTTATAAATTGTTATCTTGTGGCTGAAAAGACACAAGAAATAACAAACCTTACTGCATCTGCAGGTGATGCCTCTGAAGTAGACCTTGCTGAAAAAGACAAGGGAACTCAGAGGCAGTCATAGTAAAGGGGCAGTAATGAATCCTTCACTTGAGGTAGAAATGACCTCCAAACCATCTTCTGGTGAAAGTCAGGAAGCTATCCCTAGTATGACTGACTCTCTGACCAGATGGGACTGTTTCAGCAAGACCCTATCTGCTGGAAATGTCATACGCAAGAGGAAACGGCAGAGCATATCATTTATGAATGCGAGGCTCTTGCCCTCCCTAGATTAACCTCTTTAGGCATCATCCATACTAGAGAGTTACACCTAGACTCCATTAAAGGGTTATCGGACTTTATTAATAAAGTGGGAGACCCGAGCAACTGGAACTAGGAAACATTGGGTTTAGGAGTTAATGGTACAAAATGCTGATAAAAGCAGAGGTGCCCAATGACATACAAACCCAATTCTAAGAAAGAAGAAGAACCGAACAAGCTGATTCCATCGAGTCATCATCCAGATCGAATTTAATCCGAAGCTATTGACTATAGTTATAAGGCTTGTGTCAAAGTGAAAATGTACAAATCAACGTGGATGAAGATGTCAAATCATGTTTTCATCGTTTGTGGATTTTAAAAGTAACCACGCGTTAAAGGTTTTAAATCAGAATTCTGAACATTAACATGCACTTCTTTCTCTTTATGTATATATATATATATATATATATATATATATATATATATATATATATATATATATATATATATATATATATATATATATATATATATATATATATATATATATATATATATATATATATATATATATATATATATATATATATGTGTATATATATATATATATATATATATATATATATATATATATATATATGTGTATATATATATATGTATATATATATATGTATATATATATATATATATATATATATATATATATATATATATATATATATATATATATATATATATATATATATATATATATATATATATATATATATATATATATATATATATATATATATATATATATATATATATATATATATATATATATATATGATTGTGTGTGTGCGTGTGATATTGACAAGACTACATAAAATATTCCTTTCCAGAGTAAATTACATAAAATGAGTAATTTTAAAAGAATTTCACTATTGAATATATTCAACGAACGTTGAAATAATTCAACGAAGCGAAAAATAACTGAAATGGGGAGAAATGATAAAAAGGAATATAGTGATATGTGTGATATAGTGATATGATTATAGTGATATGTGTGATAATTTCATCTTTAAATTTCAAAATCAAAGTTTATGTTCATTTCATTACTCTTTAGAGTTTCAAAAATAATATGTTGAAATTATAAAAATTTCTGTAATATTTAATTTGCATATAAATTTTCTCTCTATTTCCTTTCTAATTTTCTTAATCATGTATGCTTTTAAAAAATGATGATTCTTGTTATTAATCAAATAATGCTTTTAAAAAATAATGATTCTTGTTACAGAAGTATCAAAGAAAGGATTAATTCACGATAATATTTTGAGAGAAGGGTTTAAGAAGTAAAAAGAGGCTCAAATATTTAAATTTTGCATACTTATCTTTTAATGTTTTCTATAAAAAGAGCATATTCTTTTATTAAGACAATAACTATTTTCCTCTCATTTAAATTTAATGTAAGCATTTCAATGTGTGTTGGTTTATTTGTTTTACGTTTAATTCACCTGCGATTTATTACAGAGCAAGCTGAAAGACATTTTTGGGTCTGCTACAAAAAATGAAAAATTAAATTATAACACTCGGTGAGAAGAGAATAAGAAAGATACAATTTTAATTAGTAAAAGCATTCTGTAGCGATCATATGTTTATATTTTTACAATATTTTTTTAAAAAACGGTATTTTTCCATTAAGTTATCAGCAACTAAATCAGTAACTTAATTTTATGATCTTTCTGCCAGAAATTATAGTAAGAAATATTATGTTTTTAAGAATAAAGTAATTTTTTTTTCAACATAGAATTCCCATGAAGAAAAGAAAAGTTTTCCTGGTTTTGTTAATATGTCTGACTTACGCTCTTTTATCTTCAACAGAAATGTATCAAAATATTAGTTTTTATAGGAAATTAGGGTCATACAAAAATTGGGTTTCCCGTGACTGATAAAAAAAAAACATAATTACCCAAAAAGATCAATTGCAAAATATACAACATTGTTTCAGCTGCTTCTCAACATAAGAACAATCGGAATGGCAGCACTTGTCATACCCGTGAGTTAAGCTTTTGAGTTTCAGTGTCATAGAAATCCTCTGCCTGGGAATCGAGCCAACATGTCACAACTGTCTACAAGTCTTCGTCTGTGAGGAAGTGTCTTCATATGCAAGAGCAAAAGAAATCACTCGGAATTATAGGGTGGATGATCAAACTTTTCCAGCAATTATTTTGCGAAATTCGCTGTACTAGGGCAAGGGTTGTCGTGGAGTAACAAAACACCAGTACTGAGTATCCCACGTGTCTTCTTCTGAATGGCTCGTCGCAAGTTCCTTAGAGTTACGCAGTAATGTTGACAGTTGCACCATGAAGTCAGGGATCAGAGAAATAAGAGCCACATCTTTTGCCATTAATGACTTTAATGTAAGCTATCCGAAAGTTAGGATTGCAACATATAATTGCCACAGCCACAAACTGCCCTAGAAGTACATTTGCGCTCGGACATTTTGTCGGGCCCTGGGAAACTTACTTTCTGGATAACCCTCGTATGAAAATATATTCAGAAATATAATCTTGAAGATACTGATTCAATAATACAATTTTATTTAAAAAATTTATTTCACAAAATATATAGTTTTTAAATATAAATAATGCAGTTCATCTCTTAGAATTTTTAAAATCCAGCTCCAACTGCCTAAAAACGCGCTCTTCTTTAATTTGATACCTCTAGACTTTAACAGTACCTATAAACATCACAATAAAAATTATTAGAGGAAAGAAAACTGCATTTTTATATGCACATACATTATATTTAAAAAATTATCTAGGTTCTTTTCTATCTCTAAATTCTTTCAATTTTAAAAGGTTTCAAGGAAAATAACACACAGATTACCTAATAAATAATATTGTTGGTATTAAAGTGAAAAATATTTGTTGGGTATAATTACAGTTGTAGACTGTTTCAACTAGAACCATTTGATCTTATAAAGACATTAGGAAATGTTTTAGTAAGAACATTGATGAAATAAGCAGACACAAAAAAATTCAATGTATATTTTATTAGGAAGATTTTTTAACAACTACGGTACTATTCTGATGAAATGGTCACTTATAATTGTTCAGCATAAATGATAAATTACTAAAACTTGTTAAATATTTTTTTTAATTAGGTGATCACTTAAAAGTTGTTATAATTGATAAATGTGAAAAATAAAAATCAGTGTTTTATGAACTCTATATGTATAGAGCCAATTCTTATTTATTGTGGCATTAATATAAATATAAACTTTTCCAGTTTTTAAGCAGAAGAGATTGAAAAAGATACTTATTTTTACTATTGTATTATTATAGAAATGCAAAGCTACTATTTAACATGCCTTTAAATAAGCATTACTTTTCAATCAAATTATGCAATTTTAGGTAAGGAAAATTGATATTAATAAAAAATGGAATTCATTTCAAGCAATTTGAGAAATATTTATGCCGGATGCTGAATTCTATTGAAAATATAAAACAAGATATTCCAATGTGTTGGTTTTTCATTTCGCGCTAAAAATTAATAATTAATAAAGAACTGATAAATACAGTTCCGGATTTTTCGTAGTTGTTTTTGGATATAATTCAGAGTAATCGTAAGTCAGAATCAAATTTCTGTAACAATATTAAAGTCCTTAACTATTTAAATGCAAAATATGCTATATTAATAAATCATCCTTCTATTAAACAGAAGTTCATGATTACAATTCAAATTCTAATTCCTTTAACTTTAACTGTGTTATTTCAGCTGGAAGCAGATTGAAATAATAAACTATAAAATTTACAGGAGACATTTAAGAATTGAATATTTAATATATTTTTCATTTATTATTCATAAAACCTACAAGGGTACCTTTTTCCAAAAATATAGTCAAAAGTACATAAGAAAACAATAATTATAAAATTACTGCAGAAAATATTGTTTCTCATCTATGATTTGCGTGCGTGTAAACACGATATTATATGTATTCAATATTATAGACTATTTAATTTATACTTATCTTTATCTTTTTGAATAATATCATTTTCAGAAGGTATTTGAAAAGAATTATTTATTACTATGATTTATTAAATATAATAATATTTTAAATATAATCATTTATAGTTTAACGCAGATAAGAAAGTAATAACAATTGCCGTACACTCCACCTCGGTAATCACTCTCTTCTTCCTTTATGTAATGCTTGCAGGTGGCACAACAATCGCTCTTGATGTGCGCATGCGCTGCAGTGCTAATGGTTTCAGTCTAATGTCCGCAAACACGTGGTGTAATGTCACATAAATTGTATGCTTCCTTCAAGGTGTTACGTTTTCGGTGGCCTGCACTTTAGAATAGAAAAATATAAACCAGCATAATAGAGAAATATATTTGGATGAATATTCACACTAATATACATATCTATTGGTATGATGTATGAGCAGACACAAAAATCCCAATAAGTGGGTTGGTGCTCATTGATTTATTCCATAATTGGAACAATATGTTTGGTGAAGATGACTACACTTTGAATGAAATAAAGGGTAGCAATGTTTTTGAAAATGACAAATTACCTGTGTTTTCGATCAATTTAAAACTGATTCAATACTTGCAAAATGTTATCTATACTCATTATCTCACTCGACAACATTCAGTAATATTGACTTTCGAACTCCTTAACAGCAGCTAACGTTTATTTAATAGTTTCCAGTAGCAGATAACTATCTCGAAGGATTGGGGTTTGAAGGTTTACGGCCATCAACATGTGAGGGCCTCTGAATACCAAAGTGTGTAAAACTAGAAAAAAATATTTTAAAATAAATGATGGCTGCAAAAAAGAAATGATGCTAAAAACATTTAAAAAAAAAACAATTTTGATTAGAAAACTTAGGACTGCAATTTCAGCAGCCCACGGATTCATATGTTCAGCTGAAATGGGAAATGAATAAGGTTCTTTATGATGTCCAACTTTCGCCATATCACATGATTCATGTGGCTTTATCTTGATCAATTTAAAGCTTGGTCTTAGTTTTAGTCCTCTCCCAAACTGGATTCTTTTCATGGCGCTACCAATTTGCTAATTTTGTGTAGCAGTTATACGACGTCGATTTAGCTTGCGTCAGTTTTCCTCTTGCATTTTAAAAGTGTACATGAATGGTATTTCTCTACGATCGGGAAGGGGAGAAATTGTTTGTCAAAGATCTCTTATATTGTTTGGTCTGATTTGTTCCTCCTCTTTATACTCTTCATCAACTCGAAAGGAGTTGATAATCTTGATCAAGTGGTGTTGATAATCTTTTGGGCGTTATGTAAAAACTCAGACTATTTTGCAGAACCAATTCTTGATAGTTTTACAAGCACTGGGATAAGATATTCTTTTAAATTAGCTGTTAGCTGTGAGTACACTTTTTAGATCTGTATATACTGGATTCATTTATTTTTACAATAATCTTCAATATTTTAAAGCGAAGGCAAATCCCTTGTAGGAGACAATTCTACTAGGATTTTCAAAAAATGTTTGTTGAATCATGAACTTTAGCATACGTTCTGCTTGTTTTGATTGTGTTGACAGCATGGAATTAGACGAACTTCTTAAAGAAGGTGTCAGTTATATATTTATGGTGGTACATCTTTTTTTTTTTATAGAAGATCTTCAATGAAGTTGAAATGGAAGCCTCTTAAGGGAATATCTTCCTTTAAAATTCAGTTCAGTAGACTCTGTGATTTGCCTAGCTTTATATTGTAGGAAATATACTTGATACAGCTTATAATGACTTTTTCAATTTTTCTCTTAGTATTCGAAATGTGATCCTCTTATTTCAACGGATATTTCGTCTTCTGTAGAGGGAAGTAAGCTTTGTAGGGAATATCATGAATGATCTCTAATTCTCTCACTTCAGATGCAATAATGAGTTCTTGAACCTTATGCTACACATACAACATATTATCATTTAGTAAGTATTTATCCATAGATAAGTTCTTGACCAGTTATCAATAACTGAAGACACTCATCAGATTCTCACCCTCTTACGATTTTGGTGATTACTTCAAAGTGAGCGAGTTACCGTGAGCATTCCTGCTCATGTATTAATGTCTTTTTGTTGAATTGATCCATAAATGACTTCCTATTCGAACTATTTGAGTAGCAATACCTGTCTTACCATCTTTGGTGGAAGGTCTTTCTTCTACATCTTTCCTTTTAGAAGTGCATTATAATCAGTAATTGTTTTGATTTCGGTCCCTAATAGATAGATGCAAATTTTTTTTAAGACCTCTCTGATCGCTTATACTTTGAGCTCATAACTTGAAGGTCAATCATGTTGTGTTAATATCATCATTTTCAAGAAATGAATCTAATCGAGTTGTGCATCAACAAAGCGCTTAAGTGCCTCAGCAACAAAACCAACTCTGAAGGAGGGAATAAAGCACATGACATCAGCTCATAAGTTCTTTCTGATGTTCGAATAGTTATTTCTGCACAGTCCAAATTCAAAATCTGTATTATTACAAAGTATATCGCTCAATAATTTTTCTATTTTTGCATAGCATGGAACGAATTTTCTGAAATGCCCTGTAAGAAAATGGAAATATTTATTTGCTTGGCATTCTTAGGTTGAAGAATGCTCTTATCCTCAAGTATTTTATAAGGGAACGAATGAAAGTTATCCTCTTCAGTTAGAATTAAAATGTTTCATTTTATTTTTAAAAAATTGTCATTTTATAAATTTATTTCTAAATTGCATTCAAATGCTACTTTTAAAATTCTGAAGTTTTTTTTAAGCCCTAGTTTCACCAAAAGAAGGTACGATAAAATCATTTATATAAATTAAAGTTATTTTTTATTGATTTCTAAAACATATTATGGCTAACTCTTAAAATATTCTGGGACTTGTGCTCAAACGTAAAAGAGTCCTTAAAAGATTCAAAGAAGTCTATGACAAATGAAAGTTAAATATATTACATATTTTTCCTAGACAATGAAACGTAGAAAAATTGCTTTATTAAAATTGAATTTAGAAAAATTTCTTTTCCCTCAAATGGTCAAGCGTTTTCTTGATTTTAACGGTAATATTGTTTATTTAATTGCCGAAAGTTAATACATAATTTATGGGTATCACAGTTTTTTTTTTGCATAAAAGAAAATGAGATCATATTCAGAGTAAGATGAGATAATTATTTCCGTTTGCAATCACATATCTATCTGTTTATCCATAACTTTGTTACGTTTGATAATCTCCAAGACCATTGCAATATTAGATTGTCATCGTTACTACTAAATTTATTTTTAAATATGGTTATTTTTTTTATTTGGTTATTATTTATTAATCAATAACAATAAAGCATTTCAAATATTCATATCGGTAACATCATTTGTACGTAATAAACGTTTAATAGCTCATTCATTTATTACATTCACAATATTTAATAGAAAAAAAATCTCCTAACGATGACTTATTTTTAGAATCGATTTTAGATTGAGGAAATATTTGTTTTCATGATATTCTCTTTGTTGAGCATAAATATTCGGTTGAGCATAAAAAAAGAAGTTGAGCATAAATATTCGGTGTTGAAAAGAACAATTTATCTACTGCTGCAACTAAAATTACTAACTAGGGCAAGATTTTTTTTATTTCCCTGATTCGAAAACATTATTCGAATGTCGCAGGCGATGCAAACTGAACATGCGATTCGCTTGGTGCGTTGTGAGCATGCTTAAAATAATTGGGAATTTCTCTTGGAGATGCTTTAAATTCAACTAAGAAAACTCTTATAATTTAAAGTAATCCAGTAATTCCTCCTCAGTTATATAAGTTAAAACATAATTAGCTTTAACGTCAAGAAAATTTATTTGTATCTTGGCTTCTAGTTCGATCGAATATCATTTGTGACGAATGCTTTATCCAATTAAATGAAAACAATAGCAATAACTCTAGCTTCTCAAAAATATAAATAAGTTCTTATAAGCGCAAATAATTGTAACCGTTTAATTACACTTTCAACACTAATTTTCGCTTTTCACCTATCACTAAGCAATCATTGTATTTTGAAGTTCTCTACCTTCTCGGATTGGGTTAACTGAAAGCGTTTTCTTCTAACTGATATTGTTTATTATGTGTAATAATCACTGGATCTATTGCACTATCTATGGAAGATTTGGACCAGCCAAGCATAGTAACTTTCGTTGATGCTAACGCAGCCGCCCGACGTAGAATTTCCAACCAACAATTCAGTAAGCCATCCATCCCAGACCTTAATTGCCCCAGATAACTATCTTCAATAATAGCCAGACTTCGAACAGGCTATTTCAAAGGCATGAAAATAGCACCTGATAACACAAGATCCTATATATCCTGCAGAAACTGTCCAGATTCTGAACTGTCACCAGACCCTATTTTTGACTGCCAAGCAATCAATAGATCCCTGTTTCAACTTGGCGTACCACCTCAAGAGATTCTCTAGAGCCTCCAGGCCCCCCTCATGCAGAAAACTTTCGGCACTATCTAGGACACGACAACAACAACAATCACTGGATCCTTCGTGATTAATTTTATGATTTCTCGAACTATTCAACATTCTTTTAGAAGGCATCTGAATAATCAATAATTTTTCTGATATCAGCTTTCGTAGCATTTTTCTGGAACATTAACTTTTATATTTTCATCGATTAATTTTGAATAATTTTTATTTGATTTATTTAAAAACCTCATATTGGAAAAGGAATTAGTTTTCACAGTTTTTGTAGTTTGCTGGTTTTGGGTCTCCAGGAATGGGGCGTTGGTGTGTGAGTGTACGCAGAAATTATACTTGATCGTTTGCACTCAGCTAGTTTTAAAACAATCGAGCTACGAGTCAGCCATAAGCTATAGCTCTTTCTCGCAAGAATTAAATCTCATTCATCCCTCTGACATTAACTAACGTTTAAAGGGCAGACCAAGTTCAATATCAGTTAAATGACTAAACTTATTAAATGTGAAGGAAATAAAGAAGGCTTTATTTCTACAGAAGAGGGATCAAAACAATTCAAAAAATATCTATTTACTTAAGGAAAATAATGGGAATTCTTCAAAATGAAAGAAATGAAAGAACATTGCATCTATAACTAATAAATATTTGTTTTAATCCATGTATTGGGTTGTTCCGAAAGTAGTTTCGTTCCTTATGAAAATAGAAAACGTATAACGAATAAATATTTTATTGAATTGTATCTTGTCCATTTCAGTCCAACATCTTTTACTATCTTTCCGGTGGTAGCTTGATTCCACACTCATAAAATGGTTGGTTTTTACTAGAAAAAAACTGATTGAGGTGGGTAAAACGAAATTACTTTCCGAATAACCCAATAGATTACTTACATCATCAGTTATAGTTGTAACTTCTTTCATCGATTACATCTGTAGCTTTTTTTTATTTCTATAGAGTAGCTGCATCGGCTATAGCTGCTTAAATCATCAGTAATAGAATTACGCTGCAAACTTTTACGCAGTACATAGTTCTAATGACTAAAAATCTATTTGTCTTGAATGCCACATTTTTTACGGCAATGACGAAACTCTTTTTCTTCTCAGTTGATAAAAGTAAATTTAACGCATGAAACAATTAATGTTACTTAATGTAAGGTTGCTTTGATACTTGAAATAGAGATCCTCGATTTAACTAAAACATTTTATGTAATTACATCACATAATTTTTAAATTTAGTTATTGATGACGAGTTACATTTGATTTGATTTGGTATGTCTATCACTTTATGATCCCTTTTTGCGTATGAAAAATTATATTAAGGGAGTTACAGTTTTAACTGAGATCCAAACCACTAAAAATAAACATGTTTGAGATAAAAATCGAACCCATGACTATTGAACTAAAGGCCAGAAGACAACGTATTAAGCTATCAGAATGCTTGGTAAGGATCTTGGAAGAAAGGAATTTATATATATATACTCTTATCAAAATCACTATGACAAGATTGAAACCGTCATTTGTAATCATGAGACTAAAAACAAGTACAATTTACTATCAAGAATCTTCAAAGCTGCCACAATCTTCTACCAGAAAAGCAAAAATATAAAAGATTAAAACTTCAAAATAATTTGCTCTTTAATATTAATAAAAATACTTAGGTAAAATCTGCAGTAAGAAAAGACGATATCTTAATCGCAATGCATCTAACTAATAAAAATTTATTCTTTTTATAAAGTTGTATTGTTACACATAAGAAGATATATGTTACATTTAACTATCAATTACGTTTATCATACCTATATTCAAAATAAAAAAAAAATCCTAAATAATTTTCCCTTATACAAAGACAGAATCTTTCTTTTAATTGTAAAAAGATTACTGAACACCAACGAAGCTGAAGGAATCAGTTTTTAACTTATTATCACTCGAGTGTTCAATAATATCCATGAGAGCCAGGACGGTGGTTGACTGTCAGGTGATTCTGCTTGTGGTGATCCTTTGCATCTTTCGCCCACGGAATAGAATCTGTCGAGAAAGTTGAGTTGGATCGAATTCTCTCATTCAAGGTGGTTTGGAGGTCGACAATTTTGGGATTGTTTTTGACTTTGTCCACCAGGAAGACGGTGAATGTGGCCAAGGACTCAAGAAAATCCAAAAGCGCGATCAAAGAAACTCCCAACCATATTCCGACGAATCCTCCAAGGAAACTGAACAATTCAATACTCTAAAAAAAGATAATTTAATTAAGAATACAATGATATATATATATATATATATATATATATATATATATATATATATATATATATATATATATATATATATATATATATATATATATATATATATATATATATATATATAATGAAGCTGGCCATATTGGTACTTTATTCCATTTATATTTATATTTATCTTTCTTTAAAGCGTTTTCAATGTAATTCTTTTCATTGTATTTTTTTCAATGTGTTATTTTCCATTTGATATTTCAATATATCGTTTTCCATTTAATATTTCAATGCTATAATATTTCAATGTGTTGTCTTACATCTGATATTCTACTTTTGACATTTAATTTTTCAATGTATTATTTTCTATTTGGCATTTTTCATTATATTTTGTTTCATTATATTATATTCTTTGCATATTTTATAAATTACACTATTAACTATATATATATATATATATATATATATATATATATATATATATATATATATATATATATATATATATTAATGTATAGAATGATTAAGAAAATGAATATTTCTTACTATATAGAGAATACTATGTATGTAGAAGCTATTTAAAAAGTTTTAGGAAATTAATGATGTATACCAAAGAATTTTCAAATAATAATGTATAGTCTAAAATAGAAAGCAAACATCTTTCGTTTTCTGAAATGGCTACTTTTTAAAAGTTAAAACGATTTTCCTGTTTTGGATTACGATCGAAAATCAGCAAAATCTATGTAACTGCCACATAGTGGAGCTGAAGACTTGGAAAAAATATTGAAGCTTAGAAATCCGAATGCAGATGCGTCACAATGAATATTAGGCACCTGTTCCTGCCTTGTGAATTTATTCCAGCGTGTTATAATTCACAAGACGTGTTACACACACATTTTAACTATTGTATGTTACTGCTCATGGTGACTGCCTTATTTTCTCAGAGATCGCCCCCAGGATCAGGCAAGATATCTGTTATTTTTTTAAGGAAAGAATGAATGGTATGCAGAAAATTTGGCTGGTGCTGTTCTGATTGGGGTTGGCAACAGGCGCGATCAGACAACTCTGTCGAGATTTCGAAGTGGACACACTCGTGTACAACGTCATGTGACGGGCCACAAAGCTTATCCCCTGTGTCTGAAATACAATGCGACTCAAGCTGCTCCTGCCTACATTTTGGCCTGCATTGGTTTAAATGAATGCCTGCTAATCTCTAGCCCTGAAGCAGTGCTCCAATTTTGAAGGCGCTCGGATTCATGGACCTGGTTTGATGTTGTTGTCAAACTGGGAGGGTTAAGGAATAACAATTATTGTATGTACGTAATAAGGATGATTTTTTGTAATGCTGAATGAGCACACATAAGAATTCCATCATAAATATTCTTTTTAGCTCAGTTTAAGTGAACATGTTTTCGTAATAGCAATAAACATCCTTGAAGAACTTATAGTGCACATAATGTAAACATAACTACACAGATCGGTCAGTTAAAAGTACAGCAGAAAACAGAAGTAGACAACTTCATATTCAAATCTTTTCCACAGTGTCGAAATTTCGTAATAATAAAAAACATCATTTCTTCAATTGTTAAATTTTACTTTAGTTGATTACACTTATGTGACGAATTATTTTTCAAGGCTTAATAACAATATTTTTTTGTTGGCAGTTTTATCTACAGCAATTTACAAAATTTTTACCAAACAAATCGTTTATTCTTAAACTTAATTTAAATAACTATGATTAAAGTAGTAAGTTTACATACGGTAGTTACGTATTCATTTGTAATACTATTATATATAAATCCAACATATTATTTAATGTAAAGGTAAGGTTCTACTCTTGTTGAAAAGCCTTTCAGTTCAACACCAATCCACCTCCAGTAAGTCCCCTCGCATGTTGTTCTGCCTGGGAATGAAGTAGCCGACGACCTTGCAAAAGCTGCTGCCAGTAATCCTTTGAACCCGGAAGGTCGTATGGCACTAACACCATCAGAGATCTCTTCCATTACTAAACAACTTACTTTTAAAACCTGGGCTGACCCTCCTGCTCACCCTTGGTACTTCCAAAGACATCCTGGAGCCGCCACAACAGTTAAGGGCTCCAGAGTACATCAGACGACACTGTCTCGACTTTCTACTGGCCACTTGAAGTGTATGATCTTTGAGGACGGTGAAAGAAAATACCCATCATGCCCCAAGTGCGACAATGCTCCGTTTTGCCCGCAACACATTTTGAAGTGTTTGGGGTTTTCTCGTGAAGAAACTGTGAAAAGTCCACATCTGCTTTTAGACTTTTTGGTTATCTATGATCTCATGGATCTGGTCTAGTTCCACTAGACTAGATGGGGATTAGTCCCACCACCACCACCACATATTATTTATAAACTCATTATAGCAATGAAATAAATTTAAATTATTTAGAAAAAGTGATAATATATTTTCAAAATATATTAAATATAACCGATATTAAACTTTTGAAATTTAAAACAAAATGAAACATTTTCTTCTGATGCAAAGAGCAGCTTATGCACACAAGAGCATTAAATCGGAATCTACAGTTTAAAGTAAATTGAACCATTACCAGGATGCATGTCCAAAGTTTGAATCAAATTGAGAAACTGTTGAATCGGAGACTAGGATGCTAATTATTCGATTGGCAACATTAGTTGCCTTAATTCCTCACATTAGTTGCAACTCCAATCAACGTTTTTTAAAGCCTCTTGTCATTTCAATCTCCTGAGTCCGACTGTAAATTTGATGTCAGTAATGATTGTCAATAATGCCCACTGTTAATAATGATTTTTGAAATGCTCTCTATCACTTTACATTCAATCAAAACAGAATAACATCACGTGACATTAATGCACATAACATTGATGCATGTTTTATCTAAAGCACCTGTTTGAAATGGCAACTGAAAATGTTATCGGAGTCCGAGTTCACATAATGCTCATAATACAGATATAAATTTTAATTTCGAAATTAAAATACATTAGTACTTTTTTGTAATAATTTCAATAAAATAAGCATTAGTTGATTAAAAAATAATGTAATTTTATAAAATAATTATAAATAAATATTTTCTGAAAATTATTCACTTGATCCAAAAACATTTTAATTACAGATAAAAAATAAAAAAAATAAATAAAAATAAAAGAATTACACACTCATAAGATTTTTAATATTCCATCTGTATCAAACTTTATCAAAATACTTTTTTATCTACTTTTTATAAGATAGCTAATTTGACTTGGGGTTACATAGTTTATAATGTCTCAAAGTTTAAGAGTTATGTAAATTTAATTTCCTTTTAAAAATGGTAATATGATTTTAAAAATATTTACGCATATCATACCAGCTTCAACTTCTTTTTTTAACTTTTTCTTACTAAAATATTGAATGGCTGAACATTTTAAATCGGAAAACTACTATATAGGACTAAAATAAATAAATTTAAATAATTCTTTTATAAATTGTAATCCCTAATTTATAAATTTCTATAAATTTTATGAATATTATTTCACATGAATATGCTAAGTTATATTTTTAGGAAATTATATTTGCTAATTTATGTCTGAACTCACGTGATCAGAGAAATTTTTAATAGATATTTATAAAGTTAATTTAGAACAGTTCGGAAATCCTTTATGAAAGGGTCTTATAACTTGAATTTCTATTTTTAAATAATTAGATTAGTATCTTGAATTTTTGCAAAGAATATAACGTTGGCAAATTAATTATGATTAGCATTTTTGCACGCATAAAGATTACATCATATTACAAATAAATATCAAACAATATTTACACTTACGTCATATTTTGCTCTGTATCTATAAACATTGACATTCGTTCGCTTGAAAAATATCAAAAGAACTACTGTTCTGTTCCTGAAATATTTAATTAATATCATATGTTTTATATTCAACAAAAAGATTGATAAAATATTTAATTAAAACAATTTTTGATATATATATATTGCAAATTAACGGATCTCTCATATTTACAGATAATTTAATATTATATTTATGAGATCAGGAGAAAGAAGTATTTACCAATTAAAAGCGACTTTGTGTTCTTCTCTGGAATCCTTAAAAATAAAATAAAACGTTTATTTTATTTATAATAAAATATTAAGTAATCAAATGAAACATTAGCACATTTTTGAAGATTAGGCCATCAAAAGAAAAAAAGATAAGTAGTTGAATTCGAAATTTCTTCAATCTTGATTTAGAATTGAATTTATTTTTCTTACTGTGACTTCCTATGCCAATAGATATTTTCTCTCAATTTTACTAAAAAATAACTAGTAAAATATACAACATTAGGAATTATAAACAATTTTTTAAAAATAAATGCAGAAAAATCCTTTTTTTTAAATTTATTTTTCAGTCATTGTATTGCATTCATTATGTATTATACTACAAAAATCGTTTTTTATTAAAAATAATAATATATAATGTATGACATTTCTCTTTTTAATATAATGCAGGGTATTTAAGGTAATCTTTAAATAAATACGATATATTTTACAAATTATGGAACAAATCAAAATGTCACCCTTTTTATTTAATTTTTAATTAATGAAAAAAGTATTTTTAGTTACATTAACCAGTTCTAGTATTCTATTCTTTAAACTACTTACTTATCAGTTTTGCTCATTAAATATGTGTTTCATAAGAAAGAGATATGTAATAGTCCATTCAAATATGGGCATAGTAAAAAAACTCACGTATTCTTGGAACGAAATCGTTTCTGATAGGTTGATAGCTTGGTTCACGAATATTTCTGGTTCAGAGTCCATTTTAGGACCAACAGCGCGGAACTATAGTTAAAAAAAGGAGAAAAACGACCAATATTTTTAATACTAAATACAAAATATTGAAATGTAAAAGTCATAGATACAAAAAAATCTTATCAATGTCACAGGGTAATCTCAATAAGTTTGACAAAAGGAGCAAATTGTATTGCTGATGAGTCAACAATTTGTAGTATCACCAAATCACAGCTTAGTTTCAATATAGCTTTTTAATTGTATTACTTATTAGTATTATGAAAAGTAAATATTTTAATTGCAAGTGGTGAAAGATTATGTTTTAAAGTTCTTGTTTAACAAAAATTAAATGCTAATATTAAAATATGTATAAAAATGTAAAAAACGTAACATATATTTTACTCTTAAATAAATTTATGAGATAATCATTACAGAAGTGAAATCTTTGAATGATAAATCAATTAAATAATTGATGTATGTGTAAATTTTGTTGTCGCTCCATTTCTACATTACGCCAACGACTGCAATGTTTTCATCGATGAGTGCGAAGTCCTCACACACTTTTTAAACGCTCATTTGCACTGTGCTGCCACCTGCCTTCTGTGATTGGTTATTTAAAGTCGACGTCACTAGTACGTGGTGGTCACATTAATGTAACTAGACTTTGCGCATATATATATATATATATACATATACATATATATATATATATATATATATATATATATATATATATATATATATATATACATATACATATATATATATATATATATATATATATATATATATATATATATATATATATATATATATATATATATATATATATATATATATATATATATACATATATATATATATACATATATATATATATATATATATATATATATATATATATATATATATATATATATATATATATATATATATATATATATGTATATATATGTATGTATATATATATATGTATATATATATATGTATATATATATATATATATATATATATATATATATATATATATATATATATATTCGAAGCCAATATAAACATCCACCCACGAAATGGGACTGGAACCAAAAAATTGATGAAATAAAGGCCATAGCCTAAATTAGTCAAGTATGAACTCAGCTATTTTGTGACTATAGAAGCGAAGTTATTATCAGAGCGACAACAACTTTCCAGCCACAATAAGATCAATACTTTCATTTCTACCTCCATATCTGCAGCCAGGATTCGAATAATAGTCAATTCATTTCATTTGTCTGGCTATTAAAATACGTCTCCAGTTGGCTATTTCTATTTGGTTAGCTTTGGGCCTCATTTAATTATTTGGTAATGAAAGCAGCTAAACACAGCTAAATGCCTTGCAATTTTGACAACGCACAAGTCAGGTACAACCTAACTCAGGGAAGCATGCTGATGCAACAACAACAACAGCGGTCAAGTGACGAGATCAATACCTAAACTGGCACATCCATCCTAAACTGCCATACCACACCAGCGTAGGTGTATCGGATGATTAGTAGACCTACATAGAGGATTACAAGAATAAAAAGAAATAACAGTAACACATTGAAATTTCAACTTCTTGACTACTCTACTTCTTTTCTGGAAAAAAGAGAACAAGATAAAAATTACCACATTTACACATATCAATATACTTTTTTAATCATTATGTTTTAATACAAGAGTAATTTATTTCTCAATTTAGCTGGCTCTAAAATGGAAACTAAGAAAAATGTATGTCTTCACTTACTGTCATAACGTCTTCTTCCTGTAACTCATATACGAAATTCCGATCACTGAAACATAAAATTTAAGAATTGAAACCATACAAATCTTTTAGATTTTAAAAACAAATTGGAATACCTCTCTTCTGAATCAAATTAAATTTTATAAGAATAAGCTGTCTATTCATGAATATTAAGATTAGAGTTTAAATGAAGCATAAGAAGCAGTTAAGGAATCTTGCCAGAAAGTTCTCTTGTCAAATTAAACAAAAAATCTGTGCTCAGTCAGTTGGTTTTTGGCCCTTTATATTCACTTTTGACACGTTAAAGATAATTCAACTGTGTTTCATGGTTTCAAATGGATCTGAATCACTAAAAATATATTAGCTCGAGATTGTAATCAGGTCAACGAACTGTTGATTTAAGTATGTTGACCTAAAGTATGGATTATCGATTATTCTACTATTAGCTGGGAGTTTTCAAATTAAAATTTTTTCAGGATTAGGATTCTTTCAATTTTGTTAGCGATGCTGATTTACTTCTGGTTGGTCTATCATGTTTTTAACGCCCTCTTGTTTCTTCAAATATGTTCAAAAATAAGGTTGGATTAAAAAAATGGCCAATTTTCGCCAAGGGGCACTTTAACTTATCTTTTCCCTTCTAGTTTTCCTGGGAAAAAATGTTTTTTTAATTAAGGTATTAAAATTTTTGAAAACATTACTGCTTTTTAAAACATGGGTGATTTGTAAATAAATATTTACATGGTTTTTGTAAATAATACATGTAAACAACCCATCTATAGAATATTTGCATGTACATTCAATTGATCAATAAGATTTAAAGCTTATTTGATGATTTTTAGATGATTTATAGGAAGAACTAATGGTTAAATCTAATTATTAATTAATTGAAAATGGTGATTTCGATTTGAGTCGCTACGAAATAAATAAGTGTGAGGGATTATAGTCTGTTTACGATTTTAATAATGTGTACATTCAAACCTGTTTTTGTATTTATTTTTTTCTGAGATTTTTTATGGTATACGAAAAAAAAATCTCAATCAAATTTGAGCATAATTAATGAAGTCATCAAAACGAAAAAGTTTGATTGACTCTTTATTTTTTTTCTATTTTTATACAAATTTTTTCACGTTACATAAGTATAGAGCAGACAGTTGCATTACAAATATGTATGTCTATCCCTGTATGGATTACATTTATATATCATGTGCTTTCAAGTTCCTAGTTGATGATTACTAGTCTATGCAATTTTTTATCTCCATATTTATATCAATACTTGAGTATTATCATCACCGATAGCCAATTTTTCGCGAAGCCGAATTAGCACCACACACAGGATTCACGCCAAGATATAACAACAAAAGAAAGCAAAGGCAAGGAAGTTTCTTACGTGTTTTATTTGAAAAATAATTATTAATAGTAACGTGATTAACCGTAAAATTGACTGTGGTGACGTTAATAAGTTTTTTTATTTCCAATGAAAGGGCAAATACAAGGAATAGCACAAATAAAACACATGAAAAATCACAAAATAGACATGAGACGAAGACAGGACAGGTGAAAGCAGTACATAAATGTAAACGAGATGACCGGAGTCATCGCCCCAAAAGTCTCTGGCTTGCCCCAATAAAGTGATGATTCTGAGCTGAGATGCAGTGCACCACGGCGGTGGAAGTGGGTTCTATTCAAGGGCTCTGCCAAGTTGCAGAGCGGACTGTTGGGTGATGCCAATGCAGTCCAAGTGTTCAACTAGACAGCCATGACACATAGCGTTGGTGGCGAGAGAACATGCCGAAAGCTGTAGATCACTTTGCCGATTGAAATCCGTTTCGATGGTGCACCATGACGCTAACACACAAGTGAATACCTTTATTTCTTTCCTTAAAATACTTGAGTTATTTTCGTTAAATTTGCTTTTCTGCTTTGCCTTTAAGCTTCGGGCCTTGATTTCGTTTACAAAAGCAATTTATAGTATTTTGTAAGGTTTTGAGTTATTTTCTATGTACCACTTTTTTATGAGGCTCCTATAAATGTATAAAATAAATACATTTTAATTGTGTTGCATGAATTATTCCTTTTTTCATGAAGTTGGCAATTTTTTATTCAGATTTTCTGTTCATAAGATAAAAATTATGAACACAAATAGAAAGTAAGAAACCGGCGAATTTTTGGCTGTAAATTTTTTCAAAATAGATCACACACACATATGAATCGTCGCTTACATTAGTAAGTGTAGGAAAGTGTTGTCTGCTAAAAATTTAGTATTTAATTTTTTCCAATTATAAACAATTCAAATTTTGATTCAAGAGTCAGTGATAAAGCTATATTTGTGAAGAAAATTTTCATCTTAGTCAAACAACCAATAATATTCAATAGCGAAATTGAATCGCATCTTTTTGGTTTAATTTTAAGAATCTTTCAATGTAACTCAGTTTATATTGCAATTAATTTTAGTTCGCCAAATTTCTGCTTATTTAAAATATTAAATATATTTGATTCATTCAACATTTTTGTACTTTCAAGTATAGAAAAATGTAATGAAAGTTTCGGAAATAATCCACCACACAAAAATAGGTTTGAGTGTAATTTATTGAGGGTCTTAAGTTCAATCATAATTGATATTACACAAAGTGAAATACTAACAAATTATTATCTATCTAAATACAATCATTTCAGATTTTAAAAACAAATTTTTAATTATAAATTTAATCATTCACATTTAAACATTTTTTTAAAATATCTTCACCAAAAATTGAGAGAGTCATAAAATATTGATTAATTTTGCAGAGAAAAATTGTTTTATATTAAGAAAATTAATCAAAAATGCAGAAATCTGCCCATTTAATTAAAAAGCTTAATTCTAATTCATCCTGGTAGTCAAATATTTTTGATTTTTGCATTTATGTACAAATGCAAAAATGAAAAACATGTCATTAATTAAGAAAACATAATAAATATGAATTGATGCAGAAAAATATTCCGTAGAAAAAAATCATATATCTACTTAATCAAATTTTTCTAATCAAGCTTTCTTTCTATCAAGCTTATTCGAATTTTTCTAAACAAAATTACTATGAGCTATAACAAAGGAATTTGAAGAAAATTTATTCAAAAACTAGAAATTACTAATAAAAATTTTTCTCGTACTTTTTCAAAAAGGAAAACAATTTCTTCTCGAAACTCAAACAATTTTTTACCGGATGTTTTTTAAACTAGCGAAAGATGCGAATTAATATTACTTATTCCATAAATCCATAATTATCATGCAAAATTTTTAAGCTATAGAATTATTATGCATAAACTAATTATAAAATCCATGATAAGTTTTTGCATAATAATTCTACTTACAATCTTAAAACTACTTGAACAAATATATTGAATTAAAGTTCTACCACAACAATTTTTTTTGATAACACAAAAAAGTATATAAGTAATAAAATTATAAATTCACACACACACACACAGAAGTTTTGAAAGAAAATTATTTAAAAAATTTTAGTAATTGCATATAACAGCCTAATTGTTATCATTAATATATAATTAATTGATTTAAATTATTAATTATTTCTTACAGATAATTTACTTCCATTTTAATAAACACATAAAATCTGCTTAAAGTATATTTAAAGAATTTTACTCTTTTCTGCCTATTTAATTATTATTTAATTTTTAATTAATTAAGTACTTACTTTCCTAAAATTTTTATTTAGTTTTCCTGTGTTATAATAGTTTACCAAGTAAAGATATCTAAGTTACATTTCCAAAACAATACAAATTTGATATATGGTACATATGTTTACATATAAAAATGCAGAAAAAAGTACCTCAGAATTGTGATTAAGGAATTGGAAAACTTTTATTGGTTGATAGTTTATTGCTACTGATGTCTAGCAGATGTTTTCTGCTCAACTCAGATGCATGTAAGCCTCAATGGGAGCCATGGCCTGGGGTGCGAAGGGGGTTGACCTAAAGCGAAACCCCTCAGTGTTTATTTCTCAAACATGTTTAGTACTCACTTTTATCGATTCACTCAAGGAATAGAAAGCTGAGTCGACCTTGTCAATCCCGAGGATTGAACCAGAGACCTGTGCCTTGGGAGCGCGAAACTCTACCACTACAGCACTGGGCTTGTTTCGGTGAATTAAAAACGATAACTTTTTAAGAACTGGCTATAATGAGTTGGTCAACATATGCGCGACATCTTGTCCCGCTAGAGAAGGAATTTTAGTATTTACGTAGATTTCACTGTGCATACGCTTTCTCGGCGAGATGATCTGCTGGATCGAGTATAGAACCTGCTACGTTTCAGAGAACACAGGAGCAATTTTTTTCAGCTCGATTACCATAGCTCCATAAGATCTCGTTCTTTTTATGAAGAGAAGTTTCTTAATCTCTCTTTATTAATATTTTGAATACTTTTTATGATTTGGGGAACAGTAAAAAAACATTTTTAGGCATCTAAAAAATGCAAAAAAAAAAAAGAAAAAAACACGGGTTTGAAAAAGTGTTACAACGAAATTTCTCCAGAAAGTTACTTGATACTAACAATTTATTCTTTAATATCAAAATACTTAATACTTGAAAGGCTTTAGGGAATTTAGGATGAAATTGCAAATTGGGTATAATAATTAGCCTTCAATTAATCTAAATGAATATAGGATATTTAATACTAAAATAAGAAAAGTTACTTTCGTTTTATTTCTTATATTCTTATTACTATTTCTCAAGATACTCTGATGCTTTGATAATTAAGTATTTTTACATTTCAATTCTGAATCAGTATTAATATGTTCTATTTCAAGAATAATTTACTGTTTGATACTTCAATTAGATGTATTAAATCCGATATTCTAAAAACATTATAAATGTGGCTTACATAAAAGCGTTCCCAATTATTTTCTCTAAAGAAAGAAATTAATTGTCTTCTTCATTCGAATTAAGAATAAAATTATCATTCAAAGATAATAAATTCAATGTTAGAATTATTATTTAAAAGGCTTTCTTAAATAGTATACATTTATAAATAACATTAATTGACAACTATTTATCAACAGTCTTAGTACTTACATTATTTTATTGCTATCTATTGAACAGTTTTATTTCGTGTTATTTGTATATATACCTGTTACTACAAAGATTTTATGAGAAAAATATGACTTTATGAATAAATATCGCAAGACTTATTTTCATTTGTTGTTAATCAAAAAAAATCTAACACATTTCAATTAACATCATTTCAATTTTCTATTAAATTCCAGTAACACCAAATTTATTCAAATTTTCAAATTTATTCAAAATATTCAGTTAGTCTAGAAATATGATTTATTACAAAATTAAGCCATTTATTTGTATATCTAATTGGTCATCTCTTAAGAGATAAGGGAATTTTGAAGTCAATCTTCGCGAGAATCAAGAGTCCCACGTACCATATGGGTGCACAATACAAAAGCTCACTTTTTTCCTAAATTATATTTTTTATAATAATTTTACAACTATTACAGAATTATTTTCTCTAAAGAAAGAAATTAATTGTGATTTTTATCTCTGAAGTTAAATATTACATTTTAATTTTCTAACTAATCTCTGTTCTCAGTACTTTTAAGTATTTTTTAACGAAAAAATTGAAAGATTTTGAATAGTATCCATTCATTTAAACTTTACAGCTGTTATAAATATGGTGTAGCAAACTTTTCTTTGACATAACAGCCCAATTTCGTAAAGTATTATCCTGATATCATTTATTTACTATTTCAACATTGTTTTTCGGTGAGTCATTATAATATTTTCTACAATAGGGTGTCAGAAACTGAGAAGACTTCTCTCTATCTATCGCCTCTTCCTTCCACACATGCTATACAATTGAGAACTCATACAGTTCTTGGGACCATTTTAAGACTTCTTGAAATTATGACGAATTTAGGCGATTTCTTTACAGCGTCACTTACGAAAGCATTATTTTCTAACAATGGTGTTTGCTAATGAGAAACAGATGACAATAGAAAGTCTCATAATCCATAGAAAAATCTCATTTAAGTGGGTGTGGACACACCTTTTAAACTCCACCAACTACAAACGGGACAAATAATCAGTTAGTTTTGAGGGACACGTATTGCAAAAGGGACAAATTATCCTTATCATCATTTAAATTTCAAAATAAACTCAGTTTTTCACAAAAAATATTGATTTGAACACAAAAATGTTCTGAATAAAGATTTAAGACGCATATAAAATGCATAAATAACGAACAAAAATGAAAATTTAATATAAATTTGAAATTTTACTGCGACAACAACTACAGCATTGGCATAATAATATGAATGGGTTCATAGTAATTTGAGTTACTCAGACAACCGAGAAGAAAGTTCTCAATATTTAACCTTAAATATAATCCCAAAGCAATGAAAAATACGATTCTGTTAGTAAATTTGGGATATTGTAAGGAAAGTGATAAAATTTTGAGGACATAAAAATTCTCTACTTACTGGCAAGCAGGACTGCACTTGACAAAACAGTGAGTGTAATTGACGGAATTAGTGCAATACTTTGTTGCTAGAACAAATTTAATTGGAAAATCATTCATACATTAATAAATTATGATAATTTATTCAATTATTTTGATTATATTTACATATATTTATTGAGAAATTCAATTAAATTTCAATGGCAATGCTTGAGAAATAACAACTTCAAAATATGAAAAATGTTTGATTGAAAGTTTAAAGTGTATAATTTATAAATTGAAATTCAACCACTAGTGAATACATTTTTAAAATGTAAATACTCTTATTTTAAATATTAATATTTTTATATAAAAAGTTTTATAAATGAATAAAAAATTCGAAAATATTTTCTTTGACATTGATTATTTAATATTCATGACAAATATTCAAATATCTCTCAATGAATTAGAATGAGTATAGAAAACTAAAACATGTGCAATTATGAATGAAAGTCTTCATATTATATGAGTTTTCGTTCGAATATTCGATTTTAACTGCTCAAACATACAGACATATAAATTTGTAACAATTTATAATCTAATTTCAAACTAATCTTATTCAGAAATGTAGATGGATGTCAGAAAAAATAATTAAATGGATGATATTCTTTATATAAAATGAATAACAGTGGATGTTTGAAATCTTAAAAATTAATTGTTGCATGACACAAAAATAATAAATAGTATATAATGTGATATTCAAAAGCACAACTACAAATTGAAGTTAAAAAGTTTCTTTGATATTTCTTAGAAATCAAATATTATTTGTAAGGAAAGAGATAACTATCAAAATTTAATACTTACCACTGCTGCAAAAATTAAAATGATGTGGATAAAGATTTGTTGTTAAAACACACTGGCAGTTGTCCATTGTTTGATTTAGAATGCATTCTTCAATGCACATCTAAAAATAAGTCATATTGTTATACTTTCTTCTGAAAAGTACATAACTAGAAAATTTTTAATAATATTATAATAAAAAAATATATGCACTGTACAAAGTCCCAATCATATTAAGAGATTTACTTAAGTTTTATGCTTCATAGAGGATTTTACATTGTTATTCATACCTACAACAAAATTATGGATGTTATAAATATTCACCCACCACAATGATGCTGTAGATTCTTTTATTTATTACGATTAAATGGAATGATAATACACATTACAACTTAATTTACGTGTGGTGTATTAAATTCTTTTTTTATTTGTTCCTTCATAATAAGTTAGAGATATGCAATAAATATTCAAAGTAACAATTACCATCGATATTTTTAAATAACATAATATAAATAAGGTCATTGTCAGATTTAGCACACGCAAGGATAGAGGAAAGCAACAAATAAGAATTAAATTCTGCAAAGAGGATGCTCCCACTATAATAAAAGACTTTTAAATGCAAATCAAAGAAAGAAAAATTTCTGAGCAACACAAATAGACAAATTCGCAATGAGCAACAAAAACGGATATATCCGGCAATTTTACTCTTTGCTGATATTTAGTTAATAATTCATCTCTAGAACATTAATAGTTGGCGCAAAAAAGTATAAAAATTCCCATTATATACACGTGTTATCATAATATAGTGCAATGAAACAGACAAATGTTTACGTTATGAATGCCATAAATCTTTGTGCATATAATAATTTTGCTTTATAAAATAAATAAATAACGAAACTATTATTTCATGTGCCGCCCAACTTGTCTAGTGGTCAGCGTGTCTGCTTGTGGATAGGGAGGTCCTGGGTTCGAATCCCGGTTCGGTCATGGATGTACTTTCTCTCTCTATCTATCCTGTCTTTGTCCTTTCCTTGTATGGATGTGGAGTGAATGGTTGCCTACCCTATAAATGGGTCCCTATGGCATGTGTGTACTGAGGAAGTCGGACTCCACAGCAAAATATGGTTCAGTAGGAAAAGTGGAGCAGCACACACCCCATATTGCCAGCCTGGCTGGCACAAGACAACAAATACAACATTATTTTATGTAGAACCATTGTATAAACTGAAGAAGTAGCAAAAGTATATATATATACTCCACATACCCCAAAATTTTCATAAAATTTAAGTATTTCAATATAATTAATTTATTTCCCATTTCCCCTTGTTATAATTTTAAGAAAAATTATTTTTATTTCACTTAAAAAATTATCTTAGCCGATTTCTGGAAAAAAATATGAGTACCTCTTTGCTGTTTATAAAAAAAAATGACATTGGGTCAGTGTTTATCGACTCAAATTAAGGGGAGTATTCCTATATTAGACATCCCCATGTCTGTCCTTAACCCATACCTGCCTGGATAATAATTACTGAATTATTATTCGCCAAAATTATTCTTCTATTCCAGACAGTGATTTAGAGTGTCTGGAACAAGAGTCTTCGTAAGCTTATTTTCTGTAAGAAGAGTTGAATTATTAACAAGCGTTAAGTCTCGATTTTTACTTTCATAAAACAACGACATTCCAGAAGTCTGGGTCACTTCATTTTCTTTTGTTGGAATTTTTTAAGTTTATAATTTTAAGATTTTAACTTTTCTTGGAGATCTTTTCTTCGTAACTTTATTATTCAATCTTGAGTAAGAGAGAACAGCAGTCGCAGTTATACTATTTTATTCCTAGCATTGCATGTTTCAAAAATTCATTTTAAATAAAAAAATGTTTATTAAATATTTAAAAAGAAAAAAATTCTATACCTTAATTGAAAATAAAATTGAATTTACAAAGTTTAAAATTTTACTGTTGTGTGAAAAATTTAAAATTTATACAAAAATGACCATCAGTTTCAGAAAATATGACGTATCTGAGTAACTTATAGTATGAAAACTGATCAGATAAACTGAAAAAGAAAATGCATTTCTTTGAGAAATTTTGGATGATATCTGTAACATACAACATTTCCAATGTTATTATTTTATGAATAATAAAGAAGAAAATTTCTCATTACATTTTATTATTCAAATATCCACAATTTTTCAAAATTAGAGACATCATTTACCGTAAGTTTAGACCAAATTTTACCAAGGAATAATTGGATGTAAGAAGCAATCAATCACACAAATAATTAATCAGCTTTATTACTTAGACATAGCTTGGGTGAAAGACTTCAAAGAATATCGAGAAAAAAATTCATTATTCTTTATTAAATGCTGACAACTTAAGCAATATTGTAAAAAGATATAAATTACAATATAGATATTTTTGATAAGACCAATGTTTAACAAGCAAAATGTGTGAATAAAAAATAAAACTTTTTGCTTTATTAAAAAAATCTGTGATTTGCTTATGGTATAAATGAACTTATAAGTATTCATGGAATTTATGGCCAAATAATAGAGACATATAGAAGCAAAGAATAATATAATCAAGATCATTTCTAACAATAGCTTAAATTTCAAATTGATGCAATGAAACCCCGAGAAAACATTTAAAGTCATTTGCTGCATCATATATACATCGCCTAAAATCAAAAAATATTTAAACTGAAATAATTTTAAGAAAGATTTTTACATTTTATTTCCAATGTAGCAAATGAAGCTATGCTACATTTTCACAGTTTATGAAAATAATCTTCAACACGTTGAGAAGATATAGTTAATATAGTTTTAAAATTTTATTATTAAGGTTTGATTTAAGATAATTAAAATCACATAAATTTAGTAGTATGGCTCTGCTTAGAAGGAGCTTTTAATGGTATAGTACCAAAATATGAGAAAATTTTCCACCAGCTCTTTATGTACATTGAATTTCTTATTCTTTAAATTTGGCTACTTCAGACATTTGGTGATTTAGAAAGAGTAGTCATTACGCTGAGGTTGTCGAAAAGTATTATTCACAACCATTAATATTTCTATGAGAAATAAAGTGTTCTTGTGTATTACATTCAGATCTATGTCATTTTTTCTGAAAAGAAAAATTTAAAAAAATATTTTGATACTATTCAAGTTCACCATCACAATAAATTAGATACTTTCACTTCGAGAAAAAGAAGATAACTGATAACGGAAAACGGGGCAGTTGCTTATATGCTTTCAAGTTCCGCAGACTTATTGAAACCCACAAAAACTAAATGCAAAATGATTTTTTTATTACAAGTCTATACTCACGTGCAATTTTAATTTCTTTTTCTCTTTATATCATTATGCAAACTATTAATACTAATTTATCAACAATTACTGGGTCAAACCATGATCGAATAGGTGCGGTGCCCAATTGGATTTTTTTTTGCGGGGCCCTCTCTATATATAGTGCTTACCTTATTTAACGATTAGTAATTGTAGTCACAAAATACGATTCTAATAATTATAACGATTAGAAGAATAGCGAACCGCAAATGCAAGAAACAATTGACATTTGATATTAGCTATACATCCAATGTTCCACGAGAGATATATTTCAAATTATTCATTTATAAATAGTAAACTGATATTCATTTCACGAGAGCAATTAAAATAGCATTAATGGATAAGGAAATTGAAGTCTAAAGCGTTCTATTACAATCAATTATAAACGTGAAACCAATTAACGTAAATTATCCATTTCAGGGAAATATATGTTTAATTCTATTAAATGTAGTTAAGAATCACGTAATAACAATGTATTATTACAACTAGATAACGTGACATAATTATGTTAATAACTTTTTTTTAATATTAATTATGCTACGTTTTACCACAAGAAAATAATTAAATTTCTTTTTTTACACTAATTTCTTAATATTTTAATAATGTGATTTTAATAATTACACTAATTTTTTAATAATGTGACTAATATATATTTTTTGAATTCAGTTCTAAATATAAAATAAAATGGTAATTTTGTTTCATTATACATCCCTTTTTGATAATTACCGTATCGTGAAAGAAAGAAAATCTTAAATTATTGTCATAAATATTCCATTTGTATCATATATTGTTTAAAAATGTATACGATTTCAGAAACTACTAAAAACATTATTAACTAAGCTGTTATCATTTATTCATAAAACTTATTTAAATGTCAATGTTTATTTCTGGTGAAAACTGATTAGAGCAGTCGCATCGGTTATCGATTGTGTAAGTATAATGTAATACTACTTTTTTTTCAATGAGACAAAATTAAATTTTGCTGTATTTAGTTGTTTTTGGCCCTTGGTGATTTTTGACCTAAATGTTTCTTTTATCAGAAAAAATTGTCACCAAGCAAATTTTTTGCAGCAACTATCTTTAGCTTTGTCTAGCATTTAGCTATTTTACCATTGTTTATCACTTTTTAGTCAATTTTTGCACAAAAATATTTGATTGATATATATTAGATTTAAAATAACTTTTTGAGCCAATAAAATCATCGTATATACGTTATATTATTTTCGTTTCTCCATAAAAATACATGCTGTTTCTGTAGAATCAAATGTTGGGGTATAATGGAAAAGTACCAATAAAATGTATCTATAAAAACAGTCAAAATATCGAAACAATTAAATTTTGAGGTATTTAATGTATTTTGGAATAAAAGTGTATCAGAAGACATGTACCAACCAATTTGTCTAGTGGTCAGCGTGCCTGACTGCGGATAAGGAGGTCCTGGGATCGAATTCTGGTTCGGGCATGGATGTACTTTCTCTCTCTATCTATCCTGTCTTTGTCCTTTCCTTGTAAGGATGAGGTGTGAATGGTTGCCTACCCTATAAACGAGTCCCTATGGCATGTGCGTAGAGCAAAGTCGTACTTTCACCTTCGTGGTGCTCTGATTAAAACGAAAGACGCCCCCAATTGACTTAAATTCGCATAGCTAAGGCATAGCGAGCTTGGCTTGTCCAAGTGTCATTAGTAACAACAACAGAAGACACGTCATATTAATCATTCAACCAAACAAAAGACTCGCACAATCTTCATACATCAATATAACTTTCACATTTTTTCCATCATTAAAATAAAATAATATAATGATGAATTAAATAAAACATAAATATATATAAATATAAAAAGTTTTATAAAATTTCTAAGGATGTCTTTTAAGAGAGATTTCTTTGCTTACTTCTTTGGATAATGGCCCATTCTTCCCTCGCATCCTCCACTGCTTGATGTAATCCGTGCAGTTTGTTTGGTACGGATACGGCAAGAGGTTTTTGATCTCCTGCAGGAACATTGACAGGAGATGTTAATGTTGCACAACCAAAAACTCAGTGCATAATAACATGCACAATTCTCTTCGTTTTAATCAACATCATAATCAAATTAAATATTAAGCAATGTTATGCTTATATGCAATAGACACTATTTTTCAGTATAGATGGACTATGAATTATATAAATCGAAGATAACTTGTAAAATGTTGGGTAATTCAAAATGCTTTTATTGAATTTCGCATATGAATAAGTAAAACTCATATAAGATGGTTGACTTATGCATGCAAAAAAGTTATACTTTGTTTGATCTTTATTTTTAAATATTTCTCAAAAAAAAAGTAAATAAGTGTTCTCTTTGGTGGATGCTTAGATAATCTTATTTTCTTATTTTTACGTATAGAAAAAAGGGTAATTTTATTAAAAATAAAATCAAACCTTTGAAGATAGCTATTGGAGAATTAACAAAATATTCAATTGCAATGGCTTTTGTGGTATCAAAAAGACAATGTGTTGAAAGGCAATGCACTTTATAACAGCACGTGTAAGATAATAACACATGTTTGTAAAATTTAACATATTGTAACTTCGATAATACAGAGTTTCCAGTAAATTCCTGTCCTATTCTATTAGCTTTAGAAGGACATCAGATAAGAGCAGTTACATCCAGCCCATGCTGGAATTTGAACCTACGAACTATCGAACAGCGAAACCATTCAGTTGCCATATCAGTTATTAATAAAGGTGTCGAGATGTAGGAAAGTTATTACGCGTTACAGAATGATATGACATGCAAATTCTCTACTGACAAAATTACAAAGAGCCCCATTTCGTAAACTTAATAAAGTGCAAGCAAAATGTCAGCTTTAAAATTATAGAACAACAACACGATTTAGGATAAAACAGCACTTAGCGCAAAAACAAATGTGCACAAAATGTATTGGTTTGCTCCCAAATTTCAATTCTAACATCGCGCAATACATCAGAAATGAGATACTTTCCACTTCGGTAAAATAAAATATCAGTACACAGAAAATCAACAGCAACTGCAGATGTGACAACTGGTTACTCTTTTCTGCGTATTTAAGATATAAGTGCTTAAAATGCGCAAACCATTGCGCGCTGTATGAGTTCTTTATTTCCCATGCCAGTGTTCAAGACGTCGTTTTTCGTTGAATAGCAGATCTATGTGATCTACAACTTTACAATTGACTTTATTTCTTCTATTTCCGCTAATTTCTGAATTTTTCCTCAAATGATGTTTACAAGTAATGTCGACATCCCTGTCGACATTAGGACATATCATCCAACTGGTGACTTTGCGACTTTTATCATCGCCAAGCTGAACGCATGTTTTTGGAACTGAAAATTTCTCAAAGTCCACCGAATTGAAACGCTGAACAAAAAATTCAAACGCTGTTGCCACTTTAAAAAACATATATATGATACAAGAATGACGTAAAACCTGAGAAAAAGCCAAACCTGGCAACAAAAAATATACGAAAAGCAACAAAAACTCAAATTGGTAACATTATAATCAAAACAAAGGACGCAAGATTTGGCGAGAAATCTTTTGGAGGGTATATCATATTTATACCCTCAACATGTAGTACATAGCTTGATGTTACTTTCCTGAACCTAATTTATGATATTATGACCAAATTTCAAAATAAAAAAGTGACAAGACTTTAATGATCTACTTTTTCCTGTTATGCACTATAAATCTGCATTACAGGAAAAGGTAGATCACCTTGATCAAAAGAATCTAATATTTAAATGAAAGATGTGCAATTATTTTTTTAGATGCTTTTTCGCTAATTATAGCTTGAAAAGTTCAAAAACTAATAAAAAAATTAGAGTCCACTGTACATTAATCATTACCACTGTACATGAAAAAAGTTTGTGTTGACTAAAAATGTCTATCCTTTGTCAAATTTTTTATTGTGCTATAGATATTAAACATATTTCGCTGAATAGAAATAAAAACTTCTGTTTTGATGTAAAGACTCCATTCAAAATCTGAAAATTATGAAATTATAAATTTAAAAGGCTTTAAAATAACAAAAAATGAAATGCTAAAATTTTTTAATATATATTACCATTTATATACTGAAAAATAGGAAGCATATATAAATATTCTGTATTTAGATATCTTACTTTTAATTTAAATAGAATCTTTTCAAAGATAAAATTAAAGAAAATGTATATTTTGAAGAAAATAATAAGAGGAAGAAAGCTCTCAGACTGTTTTTAAAATGCCTTGTAAAAACTATGTTTCCTCAATTGGTAGTCATAGCAACGGAGAGCATAATAGAAGAGCGGTATCCCATATAGTCCGTTAAATTATGAATAGAAATTGCTTTTTCATGAACATAAATTCTAAAATCATGGATCTTCACAAGTCACTTTAAAACACTTGCAAATGAACACTTTTCTATTTCCTTTATCAGATAAAGACCATGTGAAATTAAAACTCTTAAAAATTCAAATTTAGAACACTTACAAGTTAATTGCAAATTCAAGTTAGCGTATTTTGAGCTCAAAAATGTGGAGTGTATTTAAATAAAATACTTTTCTTTATTTGTGACGTAAAGAAAATTATTAATGTCTTTAATATAATAAAAGGAGATATGCATGTACAGAAATATATATAAGTACAATATAGTTCAAGTTTAATTTTTAAAAAAATGGAAACTAACACAAGAAACATATGAAAATGGAACTAAGTATCAATATGATTAATCTCCACTAGGAGGTGTTGACTACCCTAGTTAGAAATTATAATTTTTTCTGCCAGTGACAAAAAAATCATTAAAATATGCTAAAACACCCTAAACCACAACACCCAAAAAAGCATAAAAAATTTAATTACAAACTCGGCTTGTGAATATTTTTAATTATTCCTTTCTTATAAAATCTTTGTTCTGTGTTTAAATAAAAATAGAAATAGAAATGTCTCTTTCAGATTATTTAAAAACTTTAATTTTAAAAATGAACATTCTATATTAAATCTTATTATAGAATGTTCATTTCTTAATACAGAATCTTAATATAGAAAATCTTGACATTTTTAAATACAAATTAAGTAAATTAAATTTCAGTATAAGGACATAAATTTTAACGTCTTTAAATACATTTATATGATAAAATTAAATTTTGTAATGTTATTAAAGATATTAATTTTATCTTTCCGTTAAATTAAATCGAAATTAAAAGCACTTTTAGTTATGATTTACTATTTTGCAGAAAAATTTTAACAATCATAAATTTTGCAGTAATGTTAATGTTAATAGATAAAATGCTGTGTTTGTTTCTGTATAAATTTTAAAGTTAGAAAATTTGTAAATAACTCTAAAGGTTATGTAGTTATAAGTGTATTACTGATCTTCTTTTAAATACTAAACTAATAAATGTTCTCAATAAAAGGTTATCAAATATACACATATTCAACAATATGATAATAAATATTTTTTTAAATTCTTCTTATATTTAAAAATTAAATATTTAAATCTTATTTTAAGAGAAATTTAAATCTTATTTTAACTTAACAAAATTTAAAAGCATAGTAAATATGTTTAAATTTAAGGAACTCTAATTTTAAAAAATTCTCTATAATTCTATATTAAAGACCTTTTCATGCTTTTTTCCTATTACTATATAGTAGTTGATAATGCTTCAAATAATTTCTTCGTTTTGAAAAAAAAATTACCTACAGCTTTCTAATAAAAATAGTAAACCATCCTAAATATATACTTCATTATTATAACTTATTAAACAGTATTATAACTTCTGGATGTAACACTTATAGGGATAAATCTGGTGCCCTTTTTCATATTATTTAACTTTATATTATTTAACACATTATTTTACTTTAGGAATAATATCAAATAAAAAAATTAATTACATTATAAATAACAATGAATCAATATACCCCTTCCCACATATTAGATAAAATTTCTTTATTCGATTTCAAACATTTATTCAGAAATATTCATCTTAATAAACTTTTCGATATTTTATTTTTATGAATTCGATTCTTTATTCCATATAAGAATAATATATTGGAAGAGTTTAAGTACATCTGCATCTACAATAATTATATTCATAAAAGTGAAAAAATTGTTTATACGAGTAAATAGAATATCACAAAGCTCAAAATTGTCAAATTTTCTTGATTTAATTTTCATTGTTAAGAAAAGTTCTTTCTTATATAGGAGCCATATATTTTTCGATATGTTTATGATTTTATAATTTTTAATTTCACAAAATTTGAAGAAATTGCTAAAAGTATGTATATTTAGATGGATTAAACTCAAATAAAACTATTAATAATTT
>CM075860.1:44613803-44690729 GCA_037975125.1 Latrodectus hesperus
TAAATAATAAAAAAAATTTTCCATCGGGATCATTAAATAATGGTCATAATCACTGATCGAATATATGTGCACGTATTCAAATAAATAAATGCATAAAATGCAACCATTAAAAACTAAATAAATTAGTTTAAAGAAAAATTTTATGTAATAAAATGTTAAGAAGGAATTTAAAACGAAGACGTATGTGTATAGATGTATGAAACTTAAAATATAACTTGAGACACTACAATAGTATTTTATTATCTCGGCGACTTTCATCAAACATGTGTAGACACGTCTGTTTCTTAATTTAAATTCGAAAATGTTGAGCTTTCTTCTTTTTCATTACTGTTAGTTAGAATAAGTGATCTTTATTCTAAAATATTCCTAATTTTATTATTTTCAATTCATGCTTATAATTTTATTTACATAATTGTGAAGGATTTGAAAATTTCAATTCTAATGTTTTTTCAAGCAATGGTACGTTTTCATTTATTAGAATAAGTAATAAGACTTTTCCTATTTTAATAATTTATGTCCTTAAGAAAAATAAATTGAAACAACACTTAGAAATTCCGTATGAAAGCAATATTTATTACAAAAATAGCAGAAGATACAATGTAAATAAAGAAAACAAATAGTATTATGTGTTTTTTTGCGTTTCTGATAATATAGCTTGTGTGTTACCTTTTATAGTGAGGCCAAAATAATTTGTGAGAAGCAAAAAATCAAATAAAATAACACAAGTATTCGGATTAGTTTCATGAAAATAAATGTATACAATTCTTAAAACAAGTACGATATATTATTATTTTAGTTATAAGCTTCTTCTTCTTCATTGTGTGGCCTGACAGCCCAGGGTGGGCCTTTGCCTTCCTCAGAAGTGCATACCAGGACTCCCTATTTTTGGATAAGGTCATCCAGTTTGTCACTTTTAGTGTTTTTAGGTCGTTTTCAAGGCAGTCACACCATCGGAGTTTCGGTCGTCCTCTTCTTCTGGTGCCAATGGGGCGAGCCAAGAAAATTTTTGTCGTCACCCGATTGTCGTTCTTCCTGGTCAAATGTCCTGCCCATACTAATCTCTGTATTGTGATAAATTTAACAGTATCTGGTTCTTTATATAGTTTATAGATCTCAGAATAAGTTCTTCTTCGCCATGTATTCTCACATTTTATTCCACCAAAGATGCTTCTTAAAGTTTTTCTTTCGAAAATGGAGATGGTTTCTTTGTTCTTCTCAGTCAATATCCACGTTTCAGATGAGTTAGTGAGAATAGGCCGAATCAAGCATTTGTACATCAAAATATTTGTTTTGATTTTATTATTCGACTGACGGAAGTAGTTAATTATAAGCTAACGATGAGAGAAAGCTTTCTTAACTATGTATAGGTGTTGTAAGGTAAGACAACAAGATGTAAGATGAGTTGTATATTGACAATATCTATCCGCAAAAAGTATACAAGCAAGTAAAAGTTTGATTTCTCATATAAAAATTGCTTCAATATCGGGTGTGTTTTCCAAGATCGAAAACAATGTCATACACTTACAACGCAGGTAATAAAAGAGATTCGCAATGAAAGATGGAATATTTTTTCCATTCTTGCAAAAAAGAAATTCCCAACTTCTAATTGCTTTTAGAACTGCTATGCGGCCAACAGCATTTCTCTCTAGAATTCCCCAAACATAATAAAATATTAGAATTTTCTTCTGATATTGTATTTATATCAGGAAAATATGCTGGTTAATTCTCATTCGAAAGAAGCCTTTTATCAAAAAGTCACTATCCATTAAAAGTTCACAATGTGTCTGAAATTGTTATGTTAAAAGAAATTCATCCTCGATTTCTAATTTATAAAAGACCACAATGGATCTGAAGCTTATGTATGCTTCATTCCTTACAATGTATGAACCTAAGTAGCCATGGACATAAATATTGGCTTAAGACATTATCTGCTTCTACCAAATTGAATATTTTCATGTACATTTTATCTCTATATGCGTCATTCCTTATAATGTACAAATCAAAGTGGTCATGGATATAAATATTGGCTTAAGACATTATCTGCTTCTACCAAATTGAATATTTTCATGTACATTTTATCTTTACATGCGTCATTCCTTATAATGTACAAACCAAAGTAGCCATGGTTATAAGTATTGGCTTAAGACATTATCTGCTTCTACCAAATCGAATACTTTCATGTACATTTTCTCTCTACATGCGTCATTCCTTATAATGTACAAACCAAAGTGGTCATGGATATAAATATTGGCTTAAGACATTATCTGCTTCTTGCAAATCGAATACTTTCATGTACATTTTATCTCTACATGCGTCATTCCTTATAATGTACAAACCAAAGTAGCCATGGATATAAGTATTTCCTTAAGACAATATCTGCCTTTATGAAATCTAAAACTTAAATAATTGACCAATTCACGGGAAATGATAATACAAAAATTTTATAGGTCATTTCTCTGGAGGAAATTAGTGAACCTCAAGTTATTGTTGTTGTTTGTTGCACCAGCATGCGTCCCCACACCTAGCCCTTAGTTGGGCTTTACCAGTTAGATGCTGGGTGGATTTTTCGTGATTTTGAAGCAGGACCAAGCAGAAGACCGCCAATACTTAGCCTATATCCTCTAGAGGTATCATTTCACTTGGAAGACATTGCAACCACGCCTAGTTTCAACACGCCCCAGTGGCCTTTAGTGAATACACAGATGTGGTACTCTTAAGAGAACAACATTGCTCCACGCAGCTTTTCCTCATCTGTTGTGTAACTGTGGCCACTTTCTTCTGCAGACAACAGATTGGTTCCTTGTGAAGGAAACACACATCTCAGAGGGTAGCAGCTTAAATTTTGAGGGTCTTGTGCTTGGCTTCTGATTTTATATTAAATTACTATTTAATAACTTCTATCTTACTGGTAGAGCACAACTATTGCCAGGTGCAGGGAAGTACGCTGGAGCACACTTACTAAAAAGAAATTTTTATTGGTATTGTAAACTTACGTTTTGTATCAACTTATGTGTCAAAATGCTGTTAATATCTTTTAAAAAATTGTAGAACATCTGAACTGTGTTACCTTAACAGAATGATGGTTTAAAATTAAAAATATTTGCATCGAAATTATATAAAAATGCGAGGTGTGCAATACTTGCAATAATCTTGCGTTGAATTCAGCTCTCCAAAATCACAAGACGATATGAGAGGATAAGAATGGTGACCCACTTGATTTATGAAATCTCTGGTAGAGGTCGCTTCTTCTAACTGCGATTCCACTGTGGGAAACTGAAAGTAAAGCATATCACTTTAAAATGTAAAAATAGTTTTAGTATATACGTTATAATTCAGTAGCATATTATAACAAATTTAAATTAAGGAAAATTCATTTAAGAATTTCAATGATTATCATCTGTTTGTGATTTCTATTTCATTCGTATCAGATTTTTTTTTTTTTAAATTTCAAAAAAAAAAAGTTAATATTACCTAAATAATTTCCTTAAAATATTTTAACAATGGAATCAATCCATTCATTTTTTAAATATTCTTCTATAATATCAACTTGAATAGTTCCGAACAATAAGGGACAAAGAGAAAACTTACAATCTCTTATAATCTTGATATTTTACAATAGAATTATTAAAAATAGTTTTCATTTAAAATATATATCAGCCCCAAAATCTGACAGCGTTGTGGAAAAAAAAAGTTTCAAATTCGATTCCAACAACTGTTATACTATTTAATATGGATGCTAATGCCAGAATCAACATACATGAGAGCTTACTTTCCTTGAGATGTGTTTTAATTTGATTGCGAAAAATAATCTCATGTTACCTTTCATATAGTTGCTTTTTAATTTATTTTTATAATTTTTAGGTGTTCTTTATATAACGATGAATTAATTTTTCACTTACTAAATATAGCTATTATTTCCACATCATTGCCCACGCAAAGCGATTAATTATTTTTGTGTAATAGTTAGTTTATTTTCCCTCATTTCCTCTTAAATAATATGTAAATGTAATTATTAATTATAACAGCCATCTTAAAATATATTATCATTTAAAATGTCACTTTATATTTCTTGTTAATTAAAATTTTAACCATAGAGTCTGAACTCGATATTCTCAACTGATATAAATTTTTATACGAGTTTGGCATCATTTACCTAATAGTTAACAGCTAAAGACTGTTCTAGGGCATTTAAAAATTTAGTATGCTTTACTTTCTGGAAGGATTTCTCATTGATTGCATTGATAACGAGCCCTATTCACACATCACAAAGGAAGAAACCAGGAAAACTTCCATATATATATATATATATATATATATATATATATATATATATATATATATATATATATATATATATATATATATATATATATATATATATACAGGGTGATTATAAAAAAACTTTGCCAACATCTGCACTTCTAGCGTCCATTCTATTTAACCGATCAAGATGATACTTCAAATATAGTTCTTTTGAGATATGCGCTGGAGATTCTGTGAATGGCAACACAGTGGCCCTCGCGGTTACAGTTATAGTGACAGAAACTCGAAATTTTCGAATGGCAACGCCTACTTTTTACCATCACAAAATGTTCAGCACATGTGAAAACCCTAAATAGCGTTGAAACGGTACCGATATGTCCGAAAACCAACGTGTTATACACATACAAACAGTTCTTCAAGGCGCACGGAGAAATAATGCATACGACAGAGACAAGACACTGCTCAATGATGAGAACACATAGAGAAAAAAAAATCTTTATTAATTTCAAACATTTTCCACATGAGTGCCATCACAGGCAATTACGCATTGCATGCGGGAGACGGTGGACAATGTCGCTGCACGCAACATGGCACGAGGGATGTTTCCAATCTCACGCCGTATAGAATCCTTTAAGTCCGACAATGTTTGAGGATTGCACAGATAAACTCTGGATTTGAGATAGCCCCAAAACCAGAAATCCATAGGCGTCAGATCTGGGGATCGCGCAGGCCACGGAAAAGGATAATAGCGTGAGATGATGCGATCACCAAAATGCTGATCCAGGAGCCTTTTAACTGACCTCGCTATATGTGGAGGTGCGCCATCTTGCATCCAAACAATGTCATTGAGTGCATTCAGCCGACGCAACTCCGGTAAGACATAATTTTTCAGCATGGCTGCATACCGAGGGCCCGTTACAGAACATGTTGCAGGGCCAGTCGGGGTCGTTTCCTCAAAGAAGAACGGGCCCAGAACAAATGTAGCTGTAATGCCGCACCACGCAGTCACTTTGGCGTCAAATAATGGTACTGGCGCCACAGCATGAGGATTCGTCTCTCCCTAGTGCACACAATTCTTTGTGTTAATGCTGCCATTTAAGGTGAAATGCGCCTCGTCCGTCCATAGTATGCGAAGTGGCCAGCCGTTATCCGCATCATATCGTAACAAAAATGCATTTGCGAAGTCCAGACGTTGTTGTGAGTCACCCGGCTCCAACATCTAAACGCGCTGGAACCGATAGGGAAACATGTGAAGTACCGAGCGCAAGAGCTTGCGGACCGTTGAGTTCGGAATATCCAACACGCGCGCTGTGCCTCTTGCGGTTTCTGTGTGTCCTGCAGTCACTGTATGGTGCACTTCCATGACAACGTCCTCAGAAACAGTTGGCCGTCCGGAGCGCTGTTTGTCACAGGTGCAGCCTGTATCTTCGAATTTCCGCACTAAATCACGCAGAGCTTGCAGAGTACATGGGCCGCGTCGTTGTCGATGATTGCGGCGATACACACGCAAGGCTTCCGCAGCGTTCATCCCATTTTGGTAATAGAGTTTGATCAATTCACCGCGAACTTTCCTAGGAAGACTCATATCGTCGGCATGTGCGAGTTCCCGAATGACGACTTCGCATACCCGCTTGGTATTTTATAGGTTTCCTACGCTGAATATCTGGCGACCGGCGTTCTGTGATTGGTTTCTTGACTCTGTCACATGCAAATTTATTGCGTGCGCCCAGATCGTGTTTTATTGGCCGGTTTTCAGAACTCTTTTTTGTGTTTGCAGAACACGTCCGTTTTTAGACATATCGGTACCGTTTCAACGCTATTTAGGGTTTTCGCATGTGCTGAACATTTTGCGATGGTAAAAAGTAGACGTTGCCACTCGAAAATTTCGAGTTTCTGTCACTATAACTGTAACCGCGAGGGCCACTGTGTTGCCATTCACAGAATCTCGAGCGCATATCTCAAAAGAACTATATTTGAAATATCATCTTGATCGGTTAAATAGAATGGACGCTAGAAGTGCAGATGTTGGCAAAGTTTTTTTATAATCACCCTGTATTGAAGAAATACCAGTTAATACCAGAAATAATGAAGAAATACCAGTTAATATTTAACAATTGGTCTGATGCATATTCAATTAATATTTAAAATATAAAAAATGTATGTTGTCAGTGTGATGCACTTACCATTGAATTTTTGATTCGACCGTTTTCACATGTTTCTGGATAACTCTCGCAAAATTTAGAAGTATTTTCAACATGATGACATTTTTCGGGTTTTAAGCGACAAAATTCTGTCCTTCTAAGCCTGAAACAAATTTGAGAATGAAAAAGGCTAACAAACATGATTATCATGCAATAAATTTAATACTTATCAGAGTTAGTAACATACATTGAATTCCTAAAATATAATATATCTTTTAAGATAATAAACAACATAAATTAGAATTAATGTAATTTCAGGAATCTGTCAATTCTCTCAATTTACTTCAATTTTTAAGTGCGTGTGTGAAATATATATTAATCATAACTAATTCCAAATTATCGCCAATATGTATATTAATTTCATTATTGGTGATGATATTTCTTATAGGAAATTCATGGTATCTTTATTAAAATTTCAATTAGGTGGTTTTTCTTAACCAAAAGCACATAGTTATATACTGTTTATTCATAAGTAATGTGAAATTGCACTTACCCATTTCTATTGCATATAGTAAGGGAAGGTATATCCACAAAAGGTGGGGTTGTTATTTGGAGATCGACTAACGTCGGATAGGAAAAGTAAATTACCAAGAAAGCTGAGGTCTGATACAGAAATCTGCAAAAATAATAAATCGAAGATAAATATTATTTGATTTATAAAAATATTCGAAACAATAAAACATTGAAAATATAAAAAATTGAAGAAGATTTTATTGTTTAAATCGAATTTAAAATTATATATATATTGGGTACTTTTCCATTCCGCAGGCGCAAATCTCGCCAAGCGCCAATCAAGTCACCAGTTGGCGAAAACACACAGTATACACATAAAAAATTTTGAATAATGTTGATAACACACAGTATACACAAAAAAATGTAAATAAATGTTAGCAATAAAAATTTTTTACTTTGGAGGCATAAACATTTTAACGTCATTTAAAAATTTTTCAAGGATCTTTCGGATTTTTTTTTTTTAATATGGATTATTTATATTTTCTTATGTGAATTTGTTATGATTATTATTTTTTAAGCTGTATTTTTAAAATCCGATTTTCTCAAGAGAGATTTTATGAAATTATTAAATTTGTATATATAGCAAATTAGCATAAAATTATGAAATGTAAAAAAAAAAGTTGAAAAAAGTTGCTGATAGTAAAAGGCCGTCACATGTTTTGGAAACGTAACAGTAAAAGGTTACCAGCGGAGATACTCCCTCTAGCGCCGGTTGTATCATTTTTGGCGACTTTATCACTTGCACCGGCGATATGGAAAAGTACCATATATTGTTATATGATTTAAATAGCATATGAATTGATTCCGTGTTTAAATTGCTTAATAAAAATTTTATATCACGCGTAAATCAATCTGTCATAACATTTAAAAAAAATAATAGATGATTGTATAACTTAAAAAAATTGATGACATATATTTGACAATAAAATATATGATATTTCCCAGTGGAAATATTTATAAACTGAAATTCATTAAAGTTCCGTTACTAGTGATTACAATATTATATATATATACATATATATACACACACACACACACACACACACATATACACATACACACATATATATATATATATATATATATATATATATATATATATATATATATATATATATATATATATATATATATATATATATATGTATGTATATGTATATATTTATATATAAAGTCTAGAAACGTCCTTGCTAATATATAAGTATATATATAAATTTTGATAATTTATTTTTATCAATTTAGCATTGTGCATTAGAGTCTGAAGTGTACTATGCTATTTTGAAAGCATAGGGCGTTTTTAATCTTTTCGTTATATGATTATTTCAGGAAGAATTTATTAGACATTTCATAAAAATATGCTGCAAAAGTATTGTGAACATCAAATAGGGAATTTGATCCTATTAAAAATTTGACTCAATGCAACAGAAACGCCATAACTATATTTGTTTTCAGTAAAAAAAAAGTCGAACAAAAATTTATGACTGTATAAAATCGGAAATATAAAATAATAAAGAAAGATAATAAATACGTTACAAGTAACTTGCTCTTTAAACTTAATGAATATTACCTAAAACTCCTTGACGATACAGCCTCGGTGGTCCATGGCATACTGTGCCCATATTTGTTTTCTTGAGCGAGAAGTCCTGATAACCATTTATCCTAGCCTTTGTATATCACGGTTAAGTGGTAAACCTAACGCGAAACTCCCAGTGTTTAGTTCCCAAGCATGCTTGGTACTTAGTTTTATTGACCCACTGATGGGATGGAAGGCTGAGTCAACCTCACCCAGCCCGAAGACAGAGCCTCAAAGAATATTACCATAAATATAAAATTATAAAATCATTTTAGGCTTCAGTTTAAAAGAAGAAAATTATAATAATCGTTCCTTATATCCCTTCGAATGCCTATGAATCGATTTGGTCAGCTGTATAGTCTTTTTTGCCTATGAAATCTAATTAGACTGGACCAATACAATTGTAAACGCCCGAGGTGGGAATTAAATCCACGAACTATTGAGCGAAAAACCAAAGCGAATATAGACTGGGGTACAAGAAAAAATAATCTTAATAGCGGAATATGCAATGCATTTGAATGAAATTTGTAAAATGTAATAAAACTTTAACTGAAATTTATTTAAAGCATAGTCTCTGAAGCCTATTATGCATCATGGAAAGACCACATTGTTCGGAGTGGGAAGTTCCGAGTTCAATCTCAACTACTGAACAATGATGAATGTCAATTTCTTTTAGATATTACTAACATGTCTTTATAAAAGAACCGCATTATAATTGCATGATGCTGTGTTAGACTAAGTCAAGTGTCAATTTTTAAATTTTATGATTTTCACACTTTTGTAAAAGGTATGTAATTTTGATGCCATAAAATGCTTTTAAATGCCAAAAACATTTTTGATAAGATGATTACTACATTAGATTAATCGCAAATATTTATAGATATATAATTTCTAATATTTTTTTCTTTTACATACTCAATATTTAAAGATGTTTTCCATTTTTCTATTTGTGATAAATATGTCTCTTATTCAATATAGTATTTTGAAACATAGTCTAAATATTCAAACAACAATACAATTGAAAATCAGTTTGATATTAAATTAAAATTTCACAAAATCCATTCAGAGGAAAATATATTTTCCTGCATCATTCTGAATAAATGTAGCACTAAAAGTAATATGGAGAAAATATGATAATTCTTGGAAAGCAATTGAGCTTATACCATAATTTGATGATAAGACCAAGCTGTTTGGAATAGAAGGTTCTCGGTTCTCTACTGGTCACTATTAATCAATAAGAAATTCAACAACTTGAACCGATTATTTAAGATGTATTTACCGAACGACTATGAACATTGTCCAGCTTTTGAATCGCTTGATTGCCAATGTTAAGTTCACCTTTCAGTGAGTTCCATCGCATGTGTATGTGTACGGTGATGAAATTGCTGATCGTCTGACCAGAGAGGGCAGCCGTAAGGATACTGCTCATGGTGGCTGCCTAACTTTTTCAGAGATCGCTACCCGGGTCAGGCAAGATATCTGTTCTTCTTGGAAGAGAGCCCCCGTGCATGAATGGTATGCGGAAAATCGCCCTGCTGCTGTTATGATTGGGATTGTCAATAGGCGCGATCAGACAACTCTCGTGAGATTTCGAAGTGGACACACTCATGTACCACGTGATGTGACGGGCCACAAAGTCTATCCCCTGTGTCCAAAATGCAATGCGACTTAAACTGCTCCTGCCCACATTTTGACCTGCCTCAGTTTAATGAAAGAACCTATTCTGAAGCCTTAAGACTGTGCTCCATTGTTTTGAGGCGTTCAGGCTCATGGACAAGCTTGATGTTACTATCAGCCACAACAACAACATAAGATTGATTTGGGTTGTACTTTTTGCAATATACAATAAACCCTAAAAAACGCTTTTCAATAATTTCAGTTGTGTGATCACAAAATAATTCATGAACATAGTTGACTTCTTGAAGCCTTGAGACTGTGCTCCATTGTTTGGAGGCGTTCGGGCTCATGGACATGCTTGATGTTACTATCAGCCACAACAACAACATAAGATTGATTTGGGTTGTACTTTTTGCAATATACAATAAACCCTAAAAAACGCTTTTCAATGATTTCAGTTGTGTGATCACAAAATAATTCATGAACATAGTTGACTTCTTGAAGCCTTGAGACTGTGCTCCATTGTTTGGAGGCGTTCGGGCTCATGGACATGCTTGATGTTACTATCAGCCACAACAACAACATAAGATTGATTTGGGTTGTACTTTTTGCAATATACAATAAACCCTAAAAAACGCTTTTCAATGATTTCAGTTGTGTGATCACAAAATAATTCATGAACATAGTTGACTTCTTGAAGCCTTGAGACTGTGCTCCATTGTTTGGAGGCGTTCGGGCTCATGGACATGCTTGATGTTACTATCAGCCACAACAACAACATAAGATTGATTTGGGTTGTACTTTTTGCAATATACAATAAACCCTAAAAAACGCTTTTCAATGATTTCAGTTGTGTGATCACAAAATAATTCATGAACATAGTTGACTTCTTGAAGCCTTGAGACTGTGCTCCATTGTTTGGAGGCGTTCGGGCTCATGGACATGCTTGATGTTACTATCAGCCACAACAACAACATAAGATTGATTTGGGTTGTACTTTTTGCAATATACAATAAACCCTAAAAAACGCTTTTCAATAATTTCAGTTGTGTGATCACAAAATAATTCATGAACATAGTTGACTTCTTGAAGCCTTGAGACTGTGCTCCATTGTTTGGAGGCGTTCGGGCTCATGGACATGCTTGATGTTACTATCATCCACAACAACAACAACATAAGATTGATTTGGGTTGTACTTTTTGCAATATACAATAAACCCTAAAAAACGCTTTTCAATGATTTCAGTTGTGTGATCACAAAATAATTGATGAACGTAGTTGACTTCTTGAATATGAACTTACAAACATCACACAGAATATCTAAAAATGAGCATTTAAGGTGTTTATTTTTAGAAGTCTTGCTTTGAACTTACCCAGTGAAACTGCTGAGTACGACGAAGGTCTTGAACACTTTGCTGCGTGTTGTGGGAGCTGAGACAATCTGCGGGACACCTGTCAGCATGGAGTTGGCCAGCATTTCCTTGCAGTACTCCTTCACATCGTTCTTCATGTCCTCCTTTCTCTCGGGAGACACTTTGTTCTTGCGAAAGATCGGATAAGGTGTCCCGGCTCGATCAGGGCCCATTCTTAAGCAAAGAAAAAATCATAAATACCACACAAAGATAAGAATCTATTCAGAAAATTTTTATTTATTACATTACATATATTCAGACTTGTATGCTTGATTCTTGAGATCCGCTTGTAAGTCTTCGTCGATAATAGGACAAATAGCACAATGACAGATGTACAACCACAGAAGAATAACGAAGAAAACACCCAGGGCCACGGTGGGAATCGAACCCACACTCCTACGCTCTCAAGCGATTAGCGGTGATGCTTTAGACCACTCAGCCACGGAGCGCCCTTCAGAAAATATTTAAATAATTTTTGTTAGATTATATTGTTGCAATACGCTTTCGGCTACTTTTTCTTCCCGATAAGAAAAAGAATAAAATAAGCAGCTTGCTTGTTATTTAGAACGAATGTCAATGTACGGGGTCTATACCTGAGTTGGCACTCTTTATTCTATCCCACGCCAATAAAAATAGCGTTGAATTCTACAGAATTCTAAACATACATAAATCCTTTAAGTATGACATTCTTCAGATGGTTCAGGCATCGAATCTGTTTCCTTCCTGAATGGAGGGAGATGCTTTTCCTCTATTAAGTTAGTTCTATTATTTAAACCACATGGAGAGAAAATGCTTTTATTTTAATTAAAATGTAGATTAAAATTAGTCGTATTCTCACCAATAAAGGAAAATAAATGAAATCATACAAAGTTGAATTACGATAAATGGAATTTTTAAAAAAGAAGTAGGGGGCGCTTCGTGGCTAAGTGGTCAAAGGCATCACTGCTAATCGCTTGAGTGCGTAGGAGTGTGGGTTCGATTTCCACCGTGGCCCTGGGTGTTTTTCTTCGTTATTCTTCTGTGGTTGTATATCTGTCATTGTGCTATTTGTCCTATTATCGACGAAGACTTACAAGCGGATCTCAAGAATCAAGCATACAACTCTGAATATATGTAATGTAATAAATAAAAAGAAGTAGGAAAAAATAGAAATACTGGGGATTAAATTTTATGTTGATATTATATAAGAAAATGTGATCATTTCAAAGTTATCGAAAAATCCAAAATGTGGATTAATGAGATTAACACTGCATCCGGATTTTCATATTTACATGACATTAAAGTTATACCATAATTTAGGATATATAAGCGAAAACTGTTATTGTAATAGTATTTCTATTCTGAATTAATACCACTTCGGGAGGTTGACATTTTGTTCGACCGTAACACTTCGTCAATGTCAATTATTACTTTTAATTCAGTCCCTACAAGTGTAATTCCCAATGATCCCACAACTCAATGGTTATTGACTGCGTCAAGATCGAAATGACTTCCAATTATGCAAGAATCAACCATTTTACTACATACTTCAAGTTGTATGAAACAGCAGCCAAAACAAAGAAATAATTCGTGGTAAGACTAATGATAAATATTGATTTCTTGCAGTGTAAATAATGTCTCTTTTGCTTACGTTCATAATTTATACTTTGCTTTCTTTATTCTTTATCATTATATAAACCTTAACCTAATATACATGATATGAAAAAAGACAAATTAATTTTATAAAGAAAAAAGAATTTCCCCCCTCTAGAAGTGAAGTTTTGAATATTGTTTCATTAATACATTGTGATCACAGACCACTACATAGTAATCTTCTTCTTCTTCTTCATTGGTCTGACAGCCCAGGGTGGACCTTTGCCTTCCTCAGAAGTGCATACCAGGACCCCCTATTTTTGTGGACAAGGTCATTCAGTTTGTCACTTTTAGTGTTTTTAGGTCGTTTTCAAGGCAGTCACGCCATCGGAGTTTCGGTCGTCTTCTTCTTCTGGTGCCAATGGGGCAAACCAAGAAAATTTTTTTGTCACCCGATTGTCGTTCATCCGGCTCAAAACTACATAGTAATCCTTGATTCATATATTTCATCCATAAAAGCATTTTAATCAATTATTCAAACATTCTTATATTAAAAAATAATAAATAATAGAAGCCATTTTAATGTGTTATCTGATTACTTGATTTATTTTGGCTAGCTTATTGCTGATAATTTTGAAATTAACGAATCCTTATTTTCAAGCTAGTGGTAAAGCTATGAGAAAGATATGTGAGTTTGCATCTTCTTCTCTTCAACAAGCCAGTGAAAGAACACTAAACACAACAGAATTTCTAATGTATATAGTTCCTCGCAAAATGATGGTCTTCAGTCAGGTTTGGTATACAACTCGCAACTTCCAGAAACAGGAGCAGCGCTTTTCCCCACAAGGGTACAGTGCAGTCGCTTGAAGTGAAAAAAATCATTAATTTGAGCAATGTCATATCAGGGGAATTTCACTTTCATATTACATGGAATTAGTATGTGTTATATAATATCCAGTCTTAATTTCAGAAAACAAAGCAAAGGTTAAAACAACAAATTCGATATTCCTTCATCTTACTTATCGTTCAATCCTTCCCAATATATACTTGATAAACTTTTAATTAGTTTTTGTGTCTCTGGGATCCCTTTTTTGCACACGTGGATAAACTTAAATTCATACCAAAGGTTTAAAGGGGATTGCAAATTACAGTAAACATTCTCTCTCGAGATGAAGTTCCAACTCTAAAACACTTGAGCTGAAGACAAAGAACTGATCATTCAGCTGCCAGAACAGGAAGTTAAACTTTAAAGTTCGTTACAAAATAAGGTATTCTTTAGGGTCCGTGGTAGCCTAGTGGTTAGGGCATCGACTTTCCATCCGGAAGGGTGAGGTTCGATTTCCAATGCTCCCAAAGATCAACCGAGTACATGCGATATATGCGCTCGTTAAATCTGTGGAATCGAAAGTTCTGTGGTCGATCGTTAGGCAGTTATCATGGGTGTAATAGTCTGGAGAAAATTTCCTCCTCCTCCAGATCAATGTCAAAATGGAGAAAGTGGATAATCTGTTGGCGCCATCTATCGGAGGAGCTTAGAGCAAAGTCGTACTTTCACTTTTATGATGATCTGATTAAACGAAAGACGCACTCTATTGACTTAAATTCGCATAGCAAACGGCGTAGTGAGCTTGGCTTTTTCCAAGTGTCAAATATAACAACAACAAGAATTCTTTACAGATAATGGTATCAAGTTCAATTCTGTTCTCCTTTATTTTACAGTAATAGATAGATCTAGTGCATTTGCTTTGTGCAGGCGCAACTGCTGGGATGTATGCTTGGTATTTTAGTTGTTCCTTTCTCTCTCAATAGCACGAACGCCTGGTACGTCCTGGTGGCTTTCTCAAGAATCTTCTTCCAGGACCCTCTATTTTTAACCATGGTCTTTCAATTGATCACTCCTAAATTGGCAAGATCCCTTTCTAGGCATTCAGCCTTCTAAAGTTGGGTTTGCTTCTAGTTTTTGTTCCAGAAGGCTTGACTAAGAATATTTTCCGTGTTGAACGTTCTTTGTTCATTCTAATAACAGTAACAGCCCATTTTATGATTTGGATTCTTATGCATTTAATGATATTGGGTCCTCTGAAGGCACGATGGAGTTTTTAATTTTTCCATAAGCCATCAACTTTGTATACCTCTAAAAGGGGTGGATTTTTTCTGTTACTACTGAATATATCTCACTATCTACATTTGTTTAATTGGTGTGTTTTCCTCCTTGGATACTTTTACAAGGGTTTGATCGTCAAAGACAAAAGATTTAAGAGGAACTCTAAGCAATTACAAACAATCACGATCGAAGTAGGATTTAAATTTACTAACTTTCGAATGGAAAGCAAGAAAGCTGAAGATTTATCTACCATCTTGAAGTCACTATCAATAAAGAGCATTTTCGAGAAAACTTTTAAGCCGAAGATACTCAGGATTTACAACACATTTGATTTACTAGGTTATTCATTATATGACGATATAATACATGGATATGAGCTATATATACCAAGGGAAAAAAATAAATCATAAAATAAAAATTAATTATTAAATACCAAGTCTTGTAGGACTTTTCTAATTACTAAATAATGAAGAACGAGGCTCTTGAACGTAGGTGTACAAAACAATCTTAAAAATTCTAAATTTAATTCATGTATTGAATTTCATTCAATAATTCCTTTTTAGAAACCGAATATTTACGAAATTATTTCTGTGAAATGTAAAAAATATAAGGCCATTTCAATCAAAACCAATTACTGCAAAGAGGTTAACTTTCAGCTAATGTCAAAACTTTTCCAATTTCGAAAGATCTTTTTAAGCTGTTCAGTTACTGTATATTATGTGAATGTACATTATTTAATGTATATTAATGAACTGTATATTATTTAATGAACGTGTTTCCTGAGAAAAAGCCAATTCTCGAATTACCCTAAGCCTGCACGTAAGAATATATATATATATATATATATATATATATATATATATATATATATATATATATATATATATATATATATATATATATATATATATGTGTGTGTACAAATACGAGGTTTGTCCGGAAAATACGTATAAAAGTCGCATAATAACTTTATTTTACAGTTTGAAGTCACCGCCAGGTGGCACTACTGCCGTAACCAATCCCATCAATGCTCAGTTCGAGTCAGACCACTCTGCGTGTAAGTAGGAGTGTGTGGCTGCTTGTTGAAAGTTACCCTTTTTCACCTGCCGTCGGCATGGAGCTCTCTCTGATTGAGTAACGCGAATCAACATCAAGTTTCTTACAAAGCTGGGCAAGAATGGCCGTGAGATTTTTGAGTGTTTGAAACAAGTTTACGGAGACAATTCTTTGAAGGAACCAACCGTGAAAAAGTGGTTAAAAAGGTTCCGGGAAGGCCGAGAAGATGTGAAAGATGACCCTCGCCCAGAACACTCGTCGACATCGAGTTCTGATGAAAATGTTGAACGAATTCGGGATTGTGTTCTTATAGACCGTAGATTGACAGTCAGAATGATTGCTGATGAGCTGTCAATCCACAAAACAATCACGACAATGCGCCTGCTCACACGTCGTTCGTTGTGCGTGAGTTTTTGGCCCGAAGCTCAATCACCGTGACAGACCACCCGCCTTATTCACCCGATTTAGCCCCTTGTGACTTCTTCTTGTTCCCGAAATGCAAAATGGTGCTTCGGGAACAGCACTTGGGAGATGTGTAAGGCATCAAGGCAGAAACGACACGGCAACTGAACAGCATCAAAACTGAAGACTTTCAGCAATGTTATCAACAGTGGAAACAGCGTTGGCAGAAGTGTGTCTCAGGGTGAGTACTTTGAAGGAGACCATATTGTAATACCTGAATAATTGTAAAATTAAGTTATTATTCAACTTTTATACGTATTTTCCGGACAAACCTCGTATATATATATATATATATATATATATATATATATATATATATATATATATATATATATATATATATATATATATATATATATATATATGTATGTATATATATATATATATATATATATATATATATATATATATATATATATATATATTTATATATATATATATATATATTTATATATATATATATATATATTTATATATATATATATATATATATATATATATATATATATATATAGAGAGAGAGAGAGAGAGAGAGAGAGAGAGAGAGATAGATATAGATATAGATTTATAAATATATATACACAGACGCGTAAGTGGGAAGAAAGAAGTTATTCTCATCTCTGGGAAGTTATGAATTCGGTACCTCGTCAAACCGAAGACCATCAGCTGAAAGATTCTATTCACAGGCCAAAAACATTTTTAACGATAAATAGTCAAGAGAGGAGGACGAAAACTCCTTTGGAAACCTCGTCACGTGACCCTGGTTCATGACCTGTGTGTGTGTGTGTGTGTGTGTGTGTGTGTGTGTGTGTGTGTGTGTGTGTGTGTGTGTGTGTGTGTGTGTGTGTGTGTGTGTGTGTGTGTGTGTGTGTGTGTGTGTGTGTGTGTGTGTGTGTGTGTGTGTGCGGTATAATGACACTGCTTCTTTTTATTGACTTCACTTGGAAGAAAGGGACAGTCGAAAGTGTACTACAGTAATTAAACTTGATTAAAATAGCTTATGAAATATTTTAATTTACTCTATATCTTCTTATTTGAATTTACTATTTAATTGACATTATTTCACCTTTAGTGAATACACTTTTAAGTTTTTATGAAATTTTTTAAAATTAAATGTGGTATATTTGAATTATTTTCTCTCAGTTTGAGTTAATTTAATCTCTACATTCAAGCTTTTCAACTGAAACGTTTTGTAAAAACTTTTATAAGTAATAAAATTATGTTTTTAAAATAAAATTTATTTTAGATTTGATCATATTAGTTTATTATCATATTACTAAAATTATCATAATTGCTTCTTAAATTTCATTTCTAAAAATCATTAACAAAATATAAATACAGTTTAAAGAAAGATGCATTAAAGATATGAAGAACCTTGTTCGCTAATAATAAGAAATTGCATCACAGTTCGGTAAAACTAATAAAAACTCGATTTAGGCTTTTTCGCTAAAATTCTTAATATCAACTTTTAAATTACCAAAGTTATTATAGCGATCAGAAATGGAATATATTAATCTGTGATATTTTTACGAATAAGAACCTAAATCTGGGAATTAAGAATAATAAACTTCATATGCTATGATGTTAGCATATTAGCCCTCCACAATTTATTTACTATTATTTCCCTAAAGATTTTTAGTTAGTTCTGTTACTGTAAATAAATGATTTTTTTTGGAAATAATGAATACTTCAAACAGCTTTTAGTATGCAATTTGAATTATTTGAATTTTGTAGTACTCAAAATAAATAATCTTAGTATAAAATTAGAGTTAATTCTTTTTAAATAAACTAAACTGTTCGATATAGTATATTACAGAGGATATTAACACATTTTTAGAACGGTTTCGATAAAGAATTTAAAAAAAGTAAATGTTTTAGATCAAAACTTTTTGGCAACAGCTTATTATTTGAAGTGAGAAATATATCGTCTGGTACTTTTAAATTTATTCTTCTTTCAAAATATCGTGTGTAAACAAGCTGGGGATTTAAGGATATGTTTTTGCGCTTTTTGAAGAGAAATATTCTTATTCCAGAATTCAAAAACGTTGTAAAATGCATGGTATTAAAATTTCTAAGATCAAAATAAGCAACATTATAATTTGGACCAGGTAAAAACCGTCAATCATTATTTCTACATGGAAAGAAGACTCCAAACAAGTATACAAAAAAGGTACGTACTGTTTCAAATGTTTCTAAAGTGAAATCTCCGGTAACAAGAGAAAATTTGCCAACACAGAAATCAATTGCAAAAAGTCTTTAGTTACATCTGTAACAGCAATACATAAAATAATAAACCAAGATTTACAACTTAAAAAGGCTAAAAAACATAATGTTCACCAGCTTTTGCCGAGACGTATGGCTCAACGCAAAACATTTTGTAGAATCCTGTATGAAAACCATTTAGCAGGAGATAAATGGAAATACATTATAACCCTTGATGAAACAAATGGGTTTACCTAAATGACTGTAACAAGAAAGGTCTATTTACTATAGAAAACGAGGAGAAAAAATGTACAGACCTGGTTCCGTCAATGTAAAGAAAGTTTTAGTAAGGGGTTTATGATAGTCGCAGGTTTCTTCTGAAATGGGAAATTAAAAATAAAAAGAGTAGAAAAAAGTGTTAAATTCAACTCATCATATTATCAGGAGAAGGTTTTACGTGCAATATTTACAGAAGAAATTCTACTTCTTCATCCCAATGACTTTCAAAAAGTAAAATTTTATCAAGACAAAGCTACAAGTCATTGTTCGAAAACTACCACTGCATTCCTTGAAAAAATGAAGACTCATACAGGTATTGCATACATACCTTTTCAACATATTCCTGTGAAGTCCCCTGACGTTTCACCTATGGACTATTGTGCCTTTGGTCTGTTAAAAAGAGCTCTTTCTAAACGCAAACCCACCACGATGGATGGACTCTGGAAAGTAGTGGAAGAGGAATGGAAAGCAATACTCCTGGAAATTTTACGAAAAGCTCTTCTATCATGGAAATCACGATGCAGACTTATAGTCCAGAAAAAAGGCTATCAGATCGAACATTTAAAAAAATAGTCTTTACATTTTAAATATTAATAAAACGGCTCCGAAATCGTTCTAAAATGTGTTAATAACCTCTGTATTTTTATTTTAAGTATTAATATTTTAATTTTAAATTTCATTTTCCATTTACAATAAAAATATAAGAATTTTTTAACTATTGTATTTTATTATAATGAAAACAACATTCAATAAATTGGTGGCATCGTATGTTTAGCCATTTTTCAGAAATTGGTAATATTAAGAAAGTTTATTATTAGCAATCAAAGGGACATTAAGGTGAGGATTGCCAATAAAAAATTATAATTAATGGCGATTTTTAAACATTGGTTTTTTATTTTTCATGATTTTTTTTTACAATTTTTCTACACCAAAAACCTTTTAGAAGAATATTGAACTACCTTTTATTCTTGTTTAAAAATTTCAAGAAATTGAAACCAATTTTAACGAAGAATTCTAATTTAAGAAAATTTTATGTATATATATAATATATATAATTTTATGTATATATATAATTTTATGTATAATTTTATGTATCATTTCATTTCATTTCTATTTAAACTAACATTTAAAAAGTGTTTTCTATATAAAATGCTATCTTTTTCTTAAAAATAATTATTGTTCTAAAAGATTTTCCTTAAAAAAATCTTTAAAATTTAAGAACTGTTAATTTTCTAAAAGCAAATAATTATTCGAAATTCCTCAATATATCTCTAAAAATATATCAAATTATCATAAGTTATTTCAAATAGAATGAACGATCAATTCATATAATTAAACAAGAATAATTAAGGAGGATCAATTCAGGATCATCAGAAAAATAGTAAATTAATTCATTGTTAACTTGTTAAAAGCAAAATAAGTCACCACAGATGCATTAAAATTCATAGCAAATTATTACTATAATTTTGTGTTTTGAAATTAAATATTTTCGACAATCCATGCATAAAATTAAATAATTTGTAAACCATTCTGTTCTAAATAATTTGCAATTTATAATAAATATTTTAAAAAATAATAGAATAACTTACTTTGTGTAGGAAGTATAACTGAGTGAGGAACACTAGAAGTGGCGGTAAAAAAACTAAGACCCCACCTTAGCTTTCAGAATTTTTTGATGATCAGGTAAATAGCAAATAACAACACGAACGTCCCCACTTCCAAATGATTTCGTTCCATGATAAATTCGCAAATAAAAAACCTTGTAAAAAAGCTATAAAAACTCAGAAATATACATCAATCGAACATTTGAGCCAAGGCATCACGAGGAAACACTGTTGAATAAATGATGGGACAAAAGTAAACAGCGCGTCGTTTATGCGAAATATTTGAATTTTAGATGTCTTGCGAAACTGTGGAACCTAGAAATTGATTCTATATTTCTGGCGCGTTAACGAGCTCGTTATGTAATATGGAAGGAGAAGTATTTCATTAATAATTCTTCGATTCTTGAAGGGGATGTTCGAAGATGTGAAAATATCACGTGACGGAAGACCTCATGTGGAAAAGGTGGACAGATAACGTAGGGGAGATGCTATACACTCTTTGGAAAAATAACAACCATAAGAAATAAAGTTCTGTAGTTTTATATTAAAAGTGAGGCACATTATGAAACTGAGTATTTCAAGAAACAGCAATTTCTTGAACTGCTTTTTCTTGATATGAACATTCGAAATCAATGTGTAAAAAAAAATAATTATCAACTATAATCATGAAAGCATTTAACTTTCCAGCATATATTAGAAGAATAGAATATGAGATCAGCTATTTCATGAAGAAGCCAATTAATATTTTAAGAGTTCTGAAAATTAAGGATAATTTATGTTAATGCAAATAAATCTACATATGCTCCTCTCTTTCCAGTGAGGACTTTCAAGCCTTCTCCTTATCTGGAGCTACTTCAATACTGTACTGGACAATACAATATCAGACAGACACCTCATGTCTGAAAAGAAGATGGCAGGTGTAATTAAAAAAAGTATTTGGTTCTAAACCTGATAATAATTTTCGTTGGAATAACGCAGTCGTTTGCCATCTGCTTAAAGAACATTTTCAATTCAAAAAGAATATAAATTAGACTTCTACAATGTTTGAAATAAAATCCTTCAAGCATGAAAGACCATCAAAAATTCTGCTCGCACTAAAGTAAACACTTCCGATCTCAATTATGAATGGCTTGTAAAGGCAGCTTTTTGCTGAATATTTCACCAAAACACTTCCGATAATAACTAGTGTAGTTTCTAGTAACTGCAGTTTTGATGGCGGAAATGGAATCCAGGTATTAAGAGGTATTCGGTGACTAGAAGTGTTTTAAAGGTGGGAAAAATCGGTTTTATTCCCAAGTGAACTTTTGGGAACTTTCGGAAATTTTGAAAATCTTAGATGATATATAAATTTTGAAGTTTATTTTTCATCAAAAGATTATTAAATAAATAAGAAATTTGTTATACAATTAAATACTGAGGAATAGTCAGGTTAAAGTTATTCCTACTAGAATACTGAGGAATGGTCAGGCTGGGTTTATTCCTACTGGAATTTCGAGAATTTTCAAACGATATAATAAACTTTAAAAAAAATTTTTTCATGAAAAATTTATTAAAATAAAGAAAAAAATTATTACATTGAAATACTTAGAAGCCTGTTGAAAAAATCATTTTTTTACAGTTTTCAAAAAAGAGCATTATTATATATATTTATATATATGAGTATTTTTCTAAAAAATAATTTTCAATGGAAAAGAAACAATTTAGCATTAAATATAACTTTAGAATAACTTTAAAAATTGATCCTTTCTAATTATGAATTTATAACAAAAGAAAACATGAATGTCAACATTTATTCTGATTGTCCTGAGAAATAAATCTTGATATATTAATTAAATTTTTATTTATAGCTTTTTTAAGCATTCTTTTTTTTCCACAGCATGAAACATTAACTTTGGTTCTAATTGACAGAACAAACATTTTTTGCATCACAATCATGTATTCACTTCATTTCGTTTCATGTATGTAAGGCAAAATATTCCATTAAATGAAATATGATCGGTTGAGTTTATTTCCACAAAATTGCTAATATTTTCCAGAATTCCCGAGTAAATTTCCATGCTTCAAAATTCCAAGAAATTTTACATCACTATAAATGGTACTTCAATGTATTTATTAAATCATAAAAAAATGTAAATATAATGATATATTTAACACAAAAAGTTTAAAAGACTAATATTCTAAAAACAGAAAAAAAAATCTTTATTCAGAACTACAAAGATACATTTACATATACAACATAAATTTTAATATTATATAATTGTACAATCATCAACTGATTAGTCCGTTTTTCATAACATTTTAAAATTGATCATACATAATTTCTAAAGCAGTGTGCATTTCCGGTTCCTGTGATGTCGCCGTTTTTTTGGAGGAGCCAAAACCGCCAAGATTGCTTCATCAAAAACATTTTTTAGTCCTTTCTATAGGTATAAATTTATAATCAATGACTTAATAATAAGAAGTTTAAGCAAAAAATAGTATTCATTTCAAGCATTGTTAAGTAAAAATTAAAAAATGTATTGTTAATAAAGTGGATTTAATAATATACTTTAATTTTGCTTATTTTAAAGTCTGCGCAAGAAATTTGCTAGTTCATTGGAAGCTTATTCTACTCTAATTATCTTGATAAAAGCACTTTTTTTTAATAATACCGTTTTTCTTAGCATTATCTCATTCTGTAATGTGGACAGCAAAATGTGAAACAAATGCAAATTGCTCACATTTTTTGTATCAGGTTTAGTAAATATTCTATTGAAGTTTCATTACATATTTTTAAATACCCCAATATTGTTTTTAAGCACACACATGCGCATATATATATATATATATATATATATATATATATATATATATATATATATATATATATATATATATATATATGTGTGTGTGTGTGTGTGTGTATATATGTATATGTATGTATATATATGTATATATATATATATATATATATATATATATATATATATATATATATATATATATATATATATATATATATATATATATATATATATATATGCATATATATATATATATATATATATATGTGTGTGGGGGTGTGTTCTCTTCTTCTTCATTGGCCTGACAGCACAGGGTGGGCCTTTGCCTTCCTCAGAAGTGCATACCAAGACCCCTTATTTTTGGACAAGGTCATCCAGTTTGTCACTTTTAGTGTTTTCAGGTCGTTTTCAAGGCAGTCACGCCATTGTATATTTATATATACATGTGTGTGTGTGTGTGTGTGTGTGTGTGTGTGTGTGTGTGTGTGTGTGTGTGTGTGTGTGTGTGTGTGTAGAGAGAGAGAGTTTGGTTTTGTTTGTCGCTCAACGGTCATTTTTTGCAGACGAGGGCTAATTAGACCGGGACTTACGGCTTAAAGTGGATTCCGAACCATTACAAACATCCATGCCCAAGATAGGATTCGAACCCACGAACTATTGAACCGAAGGCAAGAGCGCAAGGTGCCAGCTCGGCGTGTAGAGAGAGAGAGAAGGGTTCCAGCTCAGGTGTGATCTCTTCATCTGGACGTTGCTCAAAATTACAAGAACCTTGGAGATAAGCAAGTATTCTAAACCTGTTAGCCTGAACCACTATGTATGTAAATTGAAGTTTCAATCAAATTAGGCCTCATGTGCAAAAAGAGATGACATTGTCACTCATCATTTGAACACAAAAACTTTAGGCACAGATGCCATATAATCCAGCATTCCAAATTCTGAGTTTGAGGATTTTTTGACGGATTTTCTAGTTTTACTTGTAACCTGGGAGACTTGTAAGAATTATGTAGAAAATTCTATTTTAACAACCCAATTATTTACGTCATTGCAAGAGATCGAAATACGTCATCTTGGTAACGTTTCTTCGTCACCAAAAAAATTCAGAATTTGGTATGCTGGGTTATACAGCATCTGTGCCAAACTTTTCGTCCACGTTACGTTTCTACCATTAATATAAAGAACTGAATTGTTATTGTGCAAAACTGAAAGAGATGGATCTCGAAAAATGACACTAACCAAGTAACTGACGGGACTCTCAAATTCAATATTTTGTTGAAATTTTCTATGACGCGTGTTTATTAGTATGAAATGACAGCCATAATAGGAAAATAGAAGTGTAAGTCCCAAAGATGCCACATTTTTGCCACTTGATTGAGAGGGATGATAATAGTTGCTACAGTTGTAGCAATAACTGTAGCAACTATTAAGCCTATTGAAACTTCATATGAAATCATCTGAATGTTTTATTTGAATGCATATAAATCTGAGATATTTGAAAAAATACTACAGTTTTCAGTGTCTAATCTAATGGATTTGAGCAAGAGAACATGAAGATACGAGAGTTCTCCGACGACGAATGCGGCACCTAAAAGATGACATGGTCACAATGTCCTCCACTCAGGGGTGATCGGCCACGTCTGGGGTTCCGCTTTTAAATCAGGAGACCCTATCATATTAGGAGTCACAGTGGCGCTCGCTGTATGCTCTGCGACATATACCGTTGGTTCTCTTTTTCTGTTGTGACGGAATTTGAAGCATTTCTAATGCCTGGGTATTAGAGGAAAAATGATATTCAACTATCACTGGAAAAAAATTGGCAAAACAGCTTTTATTTCAATATTATTTTGTTAATTTTTCGGGTAGGATTTACCATGAAACATTAAGCAACAATTTTAAAAATATTTAAAAATGAAACATTCAACAACAATTTGAAATAATTCTGAATTTCATCTTAAATCAGAAAAAGTGCAAATTTCAGTAGCAAAATAAATCAAATATTTCATGAAGTATAGCCAAAATAGAATTAAAAATATGTAATCTTTCTATTCAATGTTTGAAAATAATTATAAAAAAAATTAAATTTGAAAAATACTAAATTTATTTGTAAAATTTTAAATTACTACTTCTAAAATAGGAACCATTTGTATTCACATAGCATCGTTGAGAAATTAATGAGCAGTTTGTAAAATAAGGAGAAAGTAAATCAGCACTTGATCAACTTGCCAGGCTACCACATAAGGCACTAGAATTACTTTGAATGATATCTGCTTCTCTTACATCCTGGTTTAATCTTTACTTATATTTCAATGATGGCACCGAAGTTTATTAGGTAATATTTCAGACATGTAAAAAAAGAAATGCAGTAGAAACCCTATTTTACACTTTTCAAGAGACCGCGAAAAAAGGGTTTAAATCGCAGGAAAGTGTTAACGGAGAATTGTTTGTCGCACAACGGTCATTTTTTGCACACGAGAGTTAACTAGACCGAAAACTACGGTTTAAAGTGAATTCCGATCCACTAGAAAGACCCATGCCCAAGTGGGATTCGAACCCATGAATGTTGAAACGAAGGCAAGAGCACTAGTTATTCGACTGCCAGACTGGCAATGTAAACGGAGAGAAAAGTCTTCTGCAAATGTAATAAAATACTGAACATATACAATCCATTTTAATTAAATAATACATATTACATAAAAATGTAAAAGTACTACGGCCGTATACAACAGCAAAGTCCCCTGTACCTATCCCAAGAAGGGTTCTACCAGTTTAGATGGGACTTGCTGGAAAGATGAAAAGAAAGTGGCACCACCGGGTCCCGCCCACGCAACGGAGCCACGCTCCAAAACGCAACAACTTCACACACTAGTGGAGGGTACCCCTCAGCAGCCACTAGCGGTCCCTAATGGACTAGTTTTAGTGGTTGTGGCATCCATCTTCAATCCGGAAGGGTGGGGTTCAATTCCCAATGCCACCAAAGACCCACCGAGAACATGCGATATATATGCTCGTGAAATCTGTGGAATCAAAAGTCCTGTGATCGGTCTTTGAACAATTAACATGGGTATAGTGGTCTGGAGAAAATTTCCTTCCCCACCAGATCAATGTCAAAATTGAGGGAGTGGATACTCTGGTGGTGCCATCTATTGGTGGAGTCTTAGAGCAAATTCGTCCTTTCATCTTCATGGTGTTCTTGTTAAACGAATGACGCACTTTATTGACTTAAATTCATATAGCCTATAGCAAATCGAGCTTGGCTTTTCCGAATGTCATAAGTAACAACAACACAAAAATACTACTCTAAAAAAAGCATAATATAGATGTCTCTTTTGCCTTCTTTGGCTGTATACTTTCAACTTGCTTTTCAAGTTCATACACTTGCTCAAAACTATTAACATCAATATCTGCATCAGAAACGTATCTTTTTACAGTGTTTATTGTACAAACTACTTCTGCACAAATGAGCACACAACTATCACCAATATCATCAAAATCATTATCACTGTCACTTTCTTTCTGAACTGAATTGATCAAACTTCCTACCGGCACTGTTTACGCAGTTTCAAATTCATCGTTAAAATGGGGAAGTCCTTTACTTCATATGATCTATTTTCAATTTCTCTCATACAGTAATAAGAGCACTATCTTCTTCATCTTCTTCACTTACTCCTGAACTCATAGCTTTGGAAGAAGCCAATTTTTTTAACTATTGTTTATGTTATGCGTTTTGAATGTCAGCGAGTCCTTCCCTGGGTCTATCAATCTCAATAATCTCTGCGCAACACTTTTTTTCTGTAAAAATTCTTGAAAACTTGGATTGTTTTTATATCCATTGGCTGAAAACTGCTCAAGTTAATTTTCTTTGGAACTGCAGAGCACTGATGAATAACTAAAATAATTCTTTTGTTTTGTAATCCCATCTTCGCATCAAGAGCATATATTTGCCTCTCAAATAGTCAGAAGTCATCCAAGCTTCTATTATTGTCTCATATATTGTGGACACGTTTTTCCTATTTTTGAAGAATTGAGATTTCTTGAACTTATGCGTTTTAGGCCTCCAAACGTTACTGTAAGCCTAAGCTTATTGTTTTCGCCCCCAATTTTGGCAGTTCTTGCTTTTAAACGTGAAAGTTTTGTTCAGAACACAAAAAATACTGTCAACTTATATCTATGCTGAAAATGTCCTGGGGTGAATACTCCTTCACCTTCCCCTGCTGCCATTCTTGAACACTTTCTTCTGGCGTAGCGAAACAGTCGCGGACAAGTTCTCAATGGAAAAGCTTATCTGCCACGTTTAAAGCCTTTTCAACAACACGTCACTCATGGGGATGCTCGAAACACGTGCCAACTCTGGAATCATCTTCAGAATTTCCTCAAACTTTACATACTTCGAATAGCTATAATATTTCCTCTTACAAAAACATCCACTTTTATTTACGTTTTTAACAGTTGAGTCCTTGTTCTTTACTATCATGTTAGAGTGGATACCGATATCCCCAGCTTTTTAGCTAGCGCAACACGTGATTTTTCATGAACTTCAGCTTCCTTAAAACTTTCAATTTTTCTTGAATAGAAAGACTCATTCCCTTTCTTTTTTAAATTTTTTACATGGCAAAATTAACACTATTAAAATCAAAACATTTTAAGAAGCAAAAAACTGTGATATTTAACACCTCACTACACTCGGCTTCGATAAGCAATCCAGGCAGTAGACAGGAAATACGACATCGTGTGGAAAGAAAATGCTTTTCCATGTGCCGTGCACGCATATTGAAGAAATATTTATCGCAAACGTGTAAGCGTTACTAAAGCAACAGACGTATTTCTATCACTTTGATTTCATTTCTTCAAATATGAATTTCCAATGTTCAGTAATGAGAGATGCTAAATTTAATCAGTTTTATTAATTCTGTAAAAATAGATACAGCTCAGATGCATTGCGCATGCGTGAGATTTCGTTTCCATCACTTCAGTGTGTGATGCTTTTCATCATGTTGCTCGCGTGTAGCAAAGCCATCGGAAGGTGCCTCAGACATTTACTCCCTCAATCTGTGTGGCCTTTCACATTCGTCCCGATACTATAGCGGTTGAACACATTACACTGCAACTGTACTCGAGTGAATGAACTATTGAAAAAAGACCACGAATGAATTACGAGCTACACCGAATTCATAGCTTATAAGATAAATCTCGTAACATGGGAGAAAAGTGCGAGAGAAAGCAAAAATATCATGAAAAAATGGTCTTCGCAGATCTGTGACAACTTCAAAAAGTGTGTTGTTGCTGCTTATGACACTTGGATCAGCCAAGCTCGCCATGCTCTTGTCTATGCGAATTTAAGTCATTAAGGTACGTCTTTTGTTTAACCAGCGCACCACGAAGGTTAAATGCGACTTTTCTTCCTGGAACCAGGGGTACGTGTACCTTCCTGGGGCTTGAGCACAGCCACCAGGCGCGTCGGCAGGTGGTGGATAGCCGAATGTCCTGTAGGAATGACAGGATAGCCTTGAATATAGAATCAGAGGCCGCGAACCAGCTCCCGTTCGCGTCCTAGGGTTAATTGGCACCGCGGTATTGGTGTCTTAACGGAGCCTCTAGTTGCTTGGCGAACTTCTAGAGTAATTTGCCTTGCCTAGTAACTCAGGCAATGCTGGGTGGACTTATATTACCTGAGTTTTTTTTTTTTAATTGTTATCTTATGGCTGGCTGAAAAGACACAAGAAGTAACAAACCTTTCTGCATTTGCAGGTGAAGCCTCTAAAGTAGACCTTGCTGAAAAGACAAGGGAACTCAGATGTAATCTTGTAAAGGAGCAGCAATGAATCCTTCACTTGAGGTAGAAATGACCTCAAAACCATCTTCTTCTGGTGAAAGTCAGGAAGCTATTCCTAGCATGACCGACTTTCTGACCAGATGGGACTGTTTCAGCAAGACCTTATCTGCTGGAAATGTCATATGCAAGAGGAAACGGCAGAGCATGTCATTTACGAATGTGAGGCTCTTGCCCTCCCTAAATTAACTTCTTTAGGCTTCATCCATACTAGAGAGTTACACTTAGACTCCATTAAAGGGTTATCGGACTTTATTAGTAAAGTGGGTGACCCGAGCAATTGGAACTAGGAAACATTGGGTTTGGAGTTAGCGGTACAAAATGCTGATAAAAGCAGAAGTGCCCAATGACATACAAACTCAATTTTAAGAAGAAGAAGAAGACGACTTTTCTTCAAGACTTCTCCATAGATGGCACCACCAGAGGATCCACTCTCAATTTTGACTTTGATTTGAAGGGGTGAGGGAATTTACTTCAAACCATTACACTCATGGTAACTGTCAAAAACCGACCACAGGACTTTCGATTCCACAGATTTAACGAGCACGTAATATCACATGTACTCGGTGAGACTTTTGGCGGCAATGAAAATCGAACTTAATCCTTCTGGACGAAAAGCCGATGCTTTAACCACTAAACTACAACCCCATATATATATATATATATGTGTGTGTGTGTGTGTGTGTGTGTGTGTGTGTGTGTGTGTGTGTGTGTGTGTGTGTGTGTATATATATATATATATTCCTCAATAAAGATTTTAAATTAGTCTGTATCAATCGTTAGATAAGAAATAAGATGATACAAAAAACATTAAAAAAGAAAACGTTAAAAAAAGAAAGAAAATGATAGAAAGAGCAAAAAAAAAAAAAAAGGTAAAGGATTTTATATTTTTTTATAGGAAAATATACATTAAAATATTCTTGATGATTCTAAGGTTGTTATTTAAAAAAAAATGGAGAGTCAAATATGTAGCAAATTTAATCGACAACTACTTAAATAGTTTCCGCAAAAATCAATCATCGCATGTATAACCAAATTTGAGAATAAATGGGGGAAATATGATTAACTAATGTATTTTCCAGATTTTTAGATAGGAGTTTAATGTCTGTCAGTGCAATTAAGAAAAACAGTGGTATTGCTCTTAGATTATTACAAGTAGAACTTATAAAAATATAAAAATAAGTCAAGGGTACATGAAATTAAGGTTAAAGGGAATATGCGGTATAATCAAAGATTTCTGGCGAAATTTGACGTTAAAATTTGGAATCATTTAAAAATATGAGAAAATACATTAGAGAACAAAAAAATTTTCAAAAAAAATAGAATATACACAAATTTTGACGCAAATGAACATGTAAAACAAGTGTATAGTTTTTAAAGTGTTTCCCAGGTCAAAAAAAATTTTTTTTGCAAGTTTACAAAAAACTATTTGAATGAATGATTCAAAAAAATTTTTTTGCAAATATACAAAAAACTATTTGAATGAATAATTATATCACAAACAAATTATTTATGCTAATAGAAATCGTGAATTTTCCTCATCAATATGAATCACTGTGAAATAACGAATTCGACATCCGAGTTGGTACCTTTCACTCTTGTAGACCTTGTGAAACCTTCAATGTGCTTAAGACTTCTCAGTACAATAGTCTACGGCTGGCTCAGTTAAAGAACCCACGACATGAGAACGCGAAAGCATAGATATTTCATCAAGATACCAAATGGACAAAAATACACATTTTTGTGATGTTAATGCGGACATTATGACTCATCACTTTAAATATAAAATTATAATTTTATTTCATCAAAATTCTGTTGGTTGTTGTATAAATTGAAAAAAGCTAAATTCATAAATTAGTGTCCTGTATTCGTAAAAATTGTATAATAAAAGACAACAAAAGAACTTTTTCGTAATAAATATCTAATTAATTGTTCCTTACTTTATAACTATAGTAAATTTTCCATAATTTAATAATGTTCCGACTCAAGTTCAATCACTTCAAAAGTAATTTTATTTCGCGTATACAAAATATCAATACTGATAAAGAAAGTTCCAATTCCTTAAAAATAAAATTTTAGTATAATTTTTTTTAAATAAATCGGAATTATTAACATCAAATTTAAAAAAAAATTTTCTGGGACATTTTATTTACAGATATCTAAGAAAAATTAAAAAAAAAGTGATACTCAAATATAAATAACATTCATCTATCACATCCTTTGTTAAAGACTAAGATATTCTATATAAAATGTCAATTTGAAATTTTTCATGCAAGTTCTATCTCTTTTTTGATGGGAAGAAAGATTGTTTCATTTATTAATGAATGACTAAAGATTCACGTCATCAAACTTTCTCACGTTATCAGTGATAGCGAACAATGGCCCATCATTAATTCAAGAAAACATTGCCACAGCAGATAATGATAAATTTTATGTAAAAAAATCAGCTTAAAAAGTACTAAAATTTCAAGTTTTAAATTTAGGAAACATATGAAGATAAAAAATTTTAAAAATATTAAATATGTTGTTGTTGTTACCTATGATAATTGGACAAGCCAAGCTCGCTAGGACGTTGGCTATGGGATATTTAGTCTGAAGGGTGCGTCTTTCCTTTAACCATAGCACTAAGAATGTGAAAGTACTCCGATAGATGGCACCACCACAGAATCCATTGCCTCAATTTTCACATTGACCTGAAGGGGCAGGAAACTTCCTCCACACCATTACACCCACGGTAACTGCTCAACGATTGGCCACTTTCGATTCCACAGAATACACGAGCACTTATATCGCGCGTACTGGGTGGGGCTTTGGGAATCGAACCCCACCCTTCCGGATAGAAGGCGGATGCCCTAATCACAAGGTTACCACGTCCCTTATATTAAATATGTAAATATTAATAATTCTCCAAAATTCTCAAATAATGTTAATATAAAATGAAATTTCTGAAAAGCTCTTTAATTATGTTACGATTTATTAGTTTGACGATTAACATAATTTATATATACTGTTCTGCTAATTATCAAACAAAAAAATTAATGTTAATCAGATGGACACATTTTTGAAACCATCTGGCGGTGGAAAAGTCAACTCGATTAATGTGGAATAGTTTTCATCATGTCATTACAGAATGCTTAAAGATACTCTAAAATAAGGCTGCATCAAGATCAGTTTTGCATCTACTTATGTTTCAGGTGCTGTCATCCAACAGCGGAATGGCACTTAATTTATAGATTCGTTCGTTTCACTTCTCGCGTATCTATTAAGAAATGAGGATAAAACACAGAATAATTAAACACACTCATTCCATCATCTCACCATACGCTCCATGGGAAGAATGAAGGTCTGTTGTTACTAACGACATTTATACAATACAAGTTCGTTATGGGTATTAAAGTCAGTAGGGTGCGTCTTTCGTTTACACAGAGCACCACGAGGGTGAAAGTACGACTTTGCTCTAAACTCCGATAGATGGCACCACCAGAGGATCCACTCCCTCAATTTTGACACTGATCTGGAAAGGGAGTAAATTTTCTTCAGACGCATTACCCCCATGGTAACTGCTCAACGACCGATCACATCACTTTAAATTTCATACATTTAACGAGCACGCATATCCCATGCACTCAGTGGGTCTTTAACGGCATTGGGAATCGATACCCCACCCTTTTGCACGGAAATCCAATGCCCTAACCACTAGGCTACCACGTCAAAACTTAACTTTAATGTGCGAGAGATAATTCAATAATTATAAAAATCACGCGCGAATGATTTCATATAAAACTTAGTAATTTATCGATTTGGAAACACAATGACAGCATCGTAGAAAAAGTACTTCAATAAACAATATATAAAATCTACTTAACATTCATTTGATCGATCTCACGCGTGGTATACGTGCTCGTTAAATCTGGAATCAAAAATTCTGTGGTTGGTCGTTGAGCTGTCATCAAGGGTGTAATGGTCTGGAGAAAATATCCTCTATTTTCAGATCAATGCCAAAGTTGAGGAATTGGATCATCTAGTGGTGCCATCTATTGGAGGAATCTTAGAGCAAGGTCGTACTTTCACATTTATAGTGCTCTTGTTAAAAGAAAGTCTCGCCCCACTTACTTAAACTCGCGTAACCAAGGAGATAAAGAGCTTGTCCAAGTTTCATAAATAACCACAACAACCAACACTATTGTTTTTAAACAAGAAGGCTCTTTTCTTCATAACACAACACAGAAATGAGTAAACGTTTTTGTTAATTTTCTCTACACTAGTCAACCACCAGTAGAAAATTTAACAGTAAATAATTAGTAAAAATTTAATAATTTATAAAAGTCTAGTGAGTGAAAATTTACTATTTTTTGTTAAAATGGGATTCAAAGGAGTTCTTACAGCATATGCGTTTAGTTTATTACAACATGATAACTTTTGCACAAAAGGCTTATAAATTGTGTGTTCCACCAGTTAAATAAGTAATGTCAAAGCAATACATATATTCAAACCAGAGGTGGTATTCAAATTCACGAATTTAGATACTGACTATACAGTTACCGATTTGGTTGATTTAAACATCAAACTTGAATAAGTAGTTATTTAAGTTAAAAATGTTTGATTCAATCTGAGAAATAAAATAATTCTTAATTTCTCTTTTTAATAATTTTATGTTCTACCTCACAATGTAAGAAATATCTAATTTTTGCTAGGATTTCATGATCTTGTAAACATCCAGTAACAAATCAACTAAAATTTAAGAAAGGAAATATCTTTCCATTGGAAAAAATTAGGAGCACTGCAAATTATATTTAAAAAAAGGTTTAAAGTGTTTTTCCAATTATAATTTTTGTGGTTTAAATGGTTAATATACATTAATAAATTTAGAGGTTTTAATATCAATATATGTTTAACCCTTTGACCGCATTCGACGTATTAGAACGCCATGCATTAATATGACCAAAGTCGCACATGACGTTTTGATACATCTTTGAAAATGAGACAATATTTAACATGTTCATTCTTGTTTATTTCAAAGTAACAATGATAGTGAGATAAAATCAAGATGCAAAAAACGTACAAGATACTTATCAAGCAGTGATAGTGAATCTTCTCCTGAGATATTAGATCAATGTATTTGGGAAGAAAAAGACAATGTACCTAAAGTAAAATGGTTTCGTTAAGTGTCTGGAATAAATCATTTGTCTCTGCGAAGGCTAGGTGCTAATCCAAAACCTTTGGATGCTTTGAATGAAGTCCTAAATGAAGATTTTTGGAATAGCATAGTGGAAGAGACAAATAGATATGCCAGACAAGTGATTGAAAATGGTTTTGGAAAAAAAAGAAACAAAAGGTGGGAGCCAATAAATTCTAATAATTGCATAAAATATGCTGTTCTTACAAATTACTCTACCCCCAAAAATTAAATGTGCTCCAAATGCAAAAAATTATTCAAATAAATGGGCATCCAAAGGGTTAAGTTATGTAAATTTATATCAACAGCTTTAACTTTAATAAAATTTCTGAAGCTCTCTTATCAAATGAACTATAAGAAAGTTCAAGCTAAATTTTCAGACATTTATGGAAACATTAATTTTTTTCAGATAATTGCAATTGTATTCTTGTATTAATAACAATATAATCGATGTTACTAATAGCAAAATCTGAGAGTTATTTAAAACTTTGTTTTTATCAGTTCTTGCATCCAACCTTCCAGCGATACATATCAATATAAGGTGTACAAATAGATACATACAGCTTAAATACTAAGAAGCCAAAAATTTACTAAATACAATATAACTACTAGAAATTTCAAAAGCTGTCAAACGTAGCGTTTAGAAATTCAAATTGATAAAATATGAAATATTTGTCTATGGGAAAATATGTGCTCAATTTAATGAAATACTGTATCAGAAATAATCAAACATTCAATAAATCTCTAGGAAAAAATATATACATTAAACGCCGTTGCAAATTAATGTGAATGCTGTTTTATGAAATAACTCAAATTTTGAAAAAGCATAGTTTTTTCAATTTCATTTTTAGCTCTCTGCTGTTCAGCATTGAAATTAAATTCTTCTACCTTGAATAGTATTATAAATTAATATTTCTTTTGTTTTCTAAGCATTAAAATCAACAATGTGTAAATGTCTATAACATTCAAAAAATTGTGTAAGTACAATTAATGTTGTAATATAAAGTATTATATCTTTTTAAAATAAACAAGTTTTTTCTTCAAAAGCAGAGAATTCCAATTTAAATTATTGTTATAAAAGATAAGAGATTAAATTTAATGCAACATTTAAAGAACTTGCTCCATTTTATTTACTTAGAACATAGAATTTCATAACCATTTTTTTAAATTTAAAATAATATATTTTAATTTGTATTCGAATTTTTAGTTGCATGCATATATAAAAACTTTACATTTTTCAATTATGTTTACATTAAGTGCTAATTGTTTTTTTATAATTCCACATCAATTTTAATAACCAATTTACATGTAATAAAAGATTTTAATTTCTAGATGGTAATGATATTAAAACATATAAAATATATACAAAGGAGCATTAACTTCTAAAAAGTACTGATGTAATTTAACCTATCTAATCAACTTTATAAGCAGAGAAGTTCTTGTTAATTTTGGATTTAAAGGACGTTTTTAATTATTATGTTTTGATACATTAACTGAAGTGTTGGTATTAATATTTAGAAAAAATTATTTCCTAAGTTAAACAATACTTAAAAATTAAATTGTTTATTATAAACCTGAAAACTTCTGTTGAATACATAATAGTGGAAATCAAGAAAACACACACACACACAAACTTAAATAAACTTAAGTTAATGTCTAATTTCCTTTATATAGATTTAAAAAAAGTTCTATAGCAAAATTTGAAGAATAAGTTAATAATTGAATTCTTACCACATAATTTTTCTTAGAATAAATAACTTGCATGACTAAGTAATATCTCTTTATATCGAGGGGGGAAAAGAATATATAAAAGAGTGTAAAGCATTACTTTAAAAAAGTTAAAATATTAAATTGTTCCAGAACACTTAACAAAATTATTAAAATTAAGGAGTTGGAACAAAGTTTGCAAGTATTTCCATCAAATATCTCAATTGTATAGTTATTCAAGACCTATATGATCTTGAATAGGAAATTAAAATTATTGATTTTCATAAAATTTCTTTAAAGAGCTTCACATAAAAAGATGCTTACGTAACTATTATATGAAGCTCTTTAAAATTATAAAAGAAACCATCTCAAATGGAAATAATGTGAGAATGCATATAAGTAAATACATGATTTACAAGTCAGGCAATTTTTAAAGATAATTATGTTAAGCTACCTCACTACACTAATGAAAAATTTTTCTACACAAAAACCAGATTTTCTCAACATTTTTTAGTTAAAAACATCTGTACTGGAATTAAAATAAATATCTCTCAAAAGAAATATACTAAATAAACAATAATAAAATCAAAATATTAAGCACATTAATTTTAATTTTGCTGCTGGGATTTCACGCACACAAAATCTGTATATAAAATAGGATTTTTACATACTAGTAAATCTTACAGAAAAAAACTTTGCAAAGTTCAATACACCATTCACAGAATAGCAAAGTTATATCCTCTCTCTGATTGCATATTTCTGATGAAAAATTGCTTTTAAATATTTGTTTTGATGAATAAATTAAAAAATTTATCAATTTATTTAGGTATTAAATTCATAATTATTAAATATTGATTCAAAGTAGAATCAACTTATAAGCAATTTCCTAGAGTAAGATTTTTCAAATGGGTTACAAACTTAAAAGCACTTTAAGTTCATTTAAATTAAGATATTTAGAACAAGCATTTTTTTTTTACTTTTTAAAAAGAAATTAAGAAATTTTAATCATTTCAAAATTTTAATACCTGCAGCTCTATAAATCAAAATATATTACAAATTAGTTTTTACTGTCCATACCTAAAAATCAATGGAAATGTCCGACTCAATTGGTTGTTTGTTTGTCGCTCAACGGTCATTTTCTGCACACGAGGGCTAATTAGACCGGGACTTACGGTTTAAAGTGGATTCCGAACCACTACAAACATCCATGCCCAAGGTGGGATTCGAACCCATGAACTGTTGAACCGAAGGCAAGAGCGCTAACCATTCGGCTGCCAGCTCGGCAATGTCCAACTCAAAGGAATTCATTTGTGACTACAAGAATTTATTTAATGTCTGAATTTAAGAATAAAAAATATATATTCAAATTTGACTGAGTGTGTATCTTATAGCTTTTACCATTATTTAGTTTTAAAATATTTAGGAAAAGGCAAATCTATAATATTAAATTTTTATCTCCAAGTACAATTAATTTCATCAATCCTCAAAAATTAAACATTATAGCAAAAAATAAGACGTATAAATAAAAATATTTATTAAATAACATATGCATTTAAATACTTCAAAAAGATTAATTATCAAGAAAAACATTTCAGTCTTACAAATTAGATTATTATAATCTGGAAACATTCTACAACTTATACACTATGATGTATATGCACATGTAATCATACAATTGTAAGTTTCAATTAGTCACACTATAATTATAGGAAGTCTATTTTTCTTTTCTTTCTTATTTTTTAGATAGGTTCCTTGTCAAAAATAACTTAAATATTTTAAACTATCAAGATCCAATATTTGCTGTAAGCAATATGCAAGAATTGATACTAAGAAACCACATAGTCTTAATTTTTTTTATTAAAAATTGCTTTATCCAGTACACTGAGTGAATACTAACATGTGGCACAGACTGTCTCCTTTTGTAACACACAAATAGGCAGTTCACTTTTTTTATTATTTTTTTTGTTTAAATACTGAACAGCATTCTATTAGGAAGACACATTGTGCTGAACAGTGCTCTTACTTTTGATTTGTACAGTACAAAACAAATATAGAAGCCACAAACAATTGAAAGAAAAGAACACAAATAATAAAACAATCACATTTGGATTGCCAATGTACAGTATAACTGCTTTAAAAAGTAATTGGACATATGAGACTTATCACGAATGATACAAGTCTAATTTTTTCCTTTGTAATCACAAAGCACCCCAAATATAAAAATTTTAGGCCATTTTTTATATATTACACAGTCAAAATACATTGCATACCCATATAATAGTTTAATCAATACTGGACATACAATATAAATACATAAAAGGATTACACTGACTATAACATATAAAAGCAAAGCCACAAAGTGCAATGCTGAAATAAAATGATTATATAAAATCACTTTTTAATGTTAGTAAGCTTAACAAAACTGAATGTACTAAAGCCTACACATAAATTCATATTGAGCAGGTAGATATTAAGATTCAACAGTGTGTACAAGTTCCCTTATTGTTTATAGCTTACAACAACATACTTATCTTTATTGTTCAGAGGCACTTTTTTAAGGATTTTAAAATGAATAGTCAAGTTAACCTTATTTACCATTATGATTGAAAGAATTCAATGGAAAGAGAATTTAAAGAAAATCTTTACACATCCAGATTAAATCACAAAATACAACAATATAAAAAGAATTTTTTAAACTAGAAAAATAATTTAAACTACAAATGACAAAATTACACAACACTAAACCTAAGTTATTGCATCTGCAAAGTAAAAATTTATGAATATTCCTTCTTCTTAATGCAATCTTTAAAAAAATCATTCATTGTTATCAGCATCAAATCATCCACTGCCAAAAACACCCACAAACTTCATTTGCAGCTATATATCGGCTGCAAATAAAGGCAAGAGTTTTACATAAATTATGCTCCTCGCTAATTTCTGAAAAATTAAATAAAGTGGCACTTTATAAATCAGTCTTGGTCCTTTTCATTCAAAAACCCTGAAACACGCTAGATGTTCAGTTTGGTAAATGCGTATAATATATGCAAAGGAATACTACAAATGTATTCCAGAGAAAGTGGTACATGATTAGCGCAGGGAATCGCTAATGAAATCTGGATTACAAAAAGAGCAATTGTTTACTTTTTCATTTATGATGTTTCGCAGAATATAATGTTCAGAAAAGGAGGAAAAGCCAAGAGTTTTTTTTTTTTTTTTTTGAAGATTAGGGTAAATGTCTCAATGGCGGATATATAAGAACATAATCTTTTTTCTTATAAAAGCCTGCACTTTCGTCTAGGTTTCGGTTCTGGTGGTTCCAAAGCAGCCAATATTGCTTCATCAAAGACATTCTTCAAGCCTTTCTGTTAAAAGTAAATTCAATATTTATTAATGAGTTAAAAATAGATAGCAATTTTCATAAAATCTATGTAAATACAGTTCTTCTAAACAGAAAAAAATTAATTTAACTCCTGGATAAAAGAAAATAATTCTTAAGATTTTAAAAATTTCAATTTAAAATTCACATTAAAGTTTAATATGTTATTAAAAAAGAAACTTTTGAAAAAGTTATATAGAAAAAGACAATAAAGTAACTGTTATAAAATATAAGAAAATTTATTTCACATAATTTTTTTAAACAAATTTCTAACTTGCATTATATATGGGTTCTTTAAAATATTAAAGTTGAGTAAAATTAATTTTTTTAAAATATAATTAGACTGTGATATAACCTTACCGTTTTTATCATTTTGCTATATTAAATATGGGCCAAAATTTTAAAATATTAATACACACATAAAATTGATTTTAACTTAAAAATTTCTCAGCCTTTACTTTTCCTTCACCACTTTTTTTTTAAAAAAACATTTTGTATTTATTAAGCAAATAGAAAAGTAGTTATAGCACTGAAGGTAACTGTTGACTGAGACAGCAAAAATAATAAAATTAGTTTTAAAAACAATTGAAATACATTTCTTATTCTGATTTCTTAAAAAATTTTTTATATTAAAGGTAAAAAAATACAATTAAAGATTTATATATTTAAAAAATGCAACCTAAGTTTAACAATAGTTTCTTATTTATTTTTATCAGAAACTGTAAATACTAAAATGCTTACTTGTTTTTTTAAAAAAATATTTCTTTTAAAATATAATTTAAAGCAAATACCAAAATACTGATATTAAGTGTCTTGTTTCAAAATAGATTTGTATAATTTAGGTAACTGAATTTACGCATTAAAGATGTTCACATAATTTCAATAATGCAACCAGCAGAAATATTATATTGAAATCTGACTACATATTTTTAACATGCAAACATTTTCTTAATTTTATTTAAAATAAAATTTAAATTCATAATCAAATAAAGCTTGTGCATTGTGCAAGACAATAAATTGCACAAAAAAGCAAAAATAAGATATAAGTATGTGTGTGTGTAATTTATATATTATATATTATGCAAATTTCCTTGAGTTGCATAATTTACATATTATATATAAATTATATAATTCAAGGAATTTCTAAAAATATTTCATTGCATTGAATAAAATTAACAAGAACTTAGGCAAGAAACATTCTTGGTAAAAATAAAATTATATATAGAAAACATTTTTCAAAGAAAATCATCTTTTTCTTTCATTATATTTCTCTAACATAACATTAAATACAATCATTAATACATATTAAATAAATCTTTTTTCTAAAACTTTAATTAATGTGAAAGTAAAACTTATCCCTAAGATTTGGTTATATCACACAATGCCAAGATTTCTTTAATATAATAAATTAAAAACTTTCCAAATTTTATAAATTTAACTTTTGGAATCTCTTTAATAACCAAAACGTTTTACATATATTTAAACAATATTAATTGCTATTTTAAATTTTGTAAAAGTGTATATTTAAACAAATTTTAAATGGAAGCAAATTATTTCACAAAATTTTATTTTTAAAAAAATTAAGATTAAAAATATATTTAAAGCAAATATACCAAATTAATAGTTATCCTCACATGAATATTACAAAAATATTATAATAAATATATATAAATGAAAAGTTACCATGAGCAACTTCAATCACATCATAAAGATATTGTTAACAATTATTTTATGTCAATATATTAAAAAACAGGTGACATAAGGTTAATTTCCCTTCAGGATATACTCTGGAAATATTGAGATTAAAAAAACTAAAATTAAAAAGTAAAAGGAAAAATTGCTGCTTCTTGAAGATTTTAAATATTGATAAAATAATTTTATTTCACAGAGAAATGACTAGCATCTATCGATTATATTAAAATAACCAAATGGATATTTAAAATATTAAAATGACCAAATGGCAATAATTATAAGTAATGGAAATTAAAAAATTTTGTGGCACACATGACATCTTAAAATAAAGAACAATTTAATTCTACAGAAAACTTCATGATCTACAGCAGCAGTCAAGTCAAAATTTTTTATTTTAGTTATGAAATAAATTTTTAAAATGCTTATTTTTTTTAAAAAAAAATACTCAAATGACAGTGTATTCAAGCTAAATGTAAGAAAAAAATTTGCATTTAAGAAATTTTCAAAAATGAACTTCAAATCTCAGTCTTTCTAACTGGTGAAATATGCGATGTTTAGTTTAATATTCTGAAATATATTCAAAATCTTTGCAAAAACTACATTCCAGACTAATAAATTTTGCACTAAAAGTAAAAATTTATATTAAGCAATTACAGTTAATTGTTTCAATGCAACAAACTGAATAATCTTTATCAAAAAGAATTTTCAATTTAAAGAATGTCCTGATGATAATCATGGGATACTACAAATATTTACTCATCCATACATTAAATAAGAATTGCAGAAAAAATATTAAAATGTTTTAAAACTTTTGCATTTGAAGTAATTATATTTTTTTAAAAGGTGCTCAATTCACCACACTAAACTTATAAGTTAAACATATTCAAAAAAGAATAAAGAAGTACTAATTAAAAACTTTTTTGTAATCCAATATCTAAATTTTTATAAATGAAAAACACTATTTTACATTAAGAAAAAGATTTTCCTTAATTTATACATTACTTGATTTTAATGTGAGGAATATATAAAATTTTATTGAAAGGAATAAACTTTTACACATGTATCTATAAAAATATGACACACATTGAAATTATATATTTTGAAAATCATCTCAAAGATAATTTGATGTAGAAATCATGATAACAGAAAAAGCATAATGCTTAAATGTACCTAATCTACATCAGAATATCTAAAATTTGCATTCTAAAAGTAAATAAAACATATTGCAGTTAAATTTCAATTTACTATAAATTTTATGGCAAAATAAATTTGGTTCAAGCTTATGAATCAAATTATTACATTTGTAATCTAACTTTTTTTGACAAGATATTTTTCCTCTCAAATCTATCATTATTCTAAATCGCATCATGAAAAGTATATCAGTTTGAAATATTTATTATATTATATAAATGTATACAAGTAAGAATTTAGTACAAATATAAAATTCAGTGGACATGGGGGGAAAAATAGCATAGGATATACTAAAATAAGAATATGATGAGTACTTTAAAAGATATGATATTCCAGTATCTAATAAATATGCCAATGAACATGTCATATGAAACTTCATTTAAAGTCATGCAAACAATGAATGGCATTGTAGCCTTAAAATTGCAACATTACAATTGCTCAATTCACATAAAATCATTAATGTTAATTGTGAGTAAACTTAAAAAAACACAGTACAAAGATGTTTTCTTAAAATTAAAGACTTCATAAAAAAATACTAAGCATAAAGCCACAGCAACAATAAACACATTTAAGACTATGCAAAATGTATGACAATACACAAGACAAAAAAGCGAACATACAGTCAAAACATGAAAAACATTCTACTTTTGAATTTTTAGAATTTAAAAAACACTAACAAGACCTATTTTTACACTGTTCACTTATGAAATGATTAAAATAACTCAAATTCTAAAGTAAATATGCGATATTTTATGCAATAAAAAATATGAATGCTCCATTAATCCAAATTCCAAGACAGAACAAAAATACCTGAAGAAAAATTTAAGTATCACTAAAAACACCAAGTTATTGTGATCAACAAGAATCTGAATCTTCATACAAATATTTTTTGCAGTATTTATCAATTTAAATTTTTTTAAACTAAGAAATTCTATCCATTTTAATTCAAGAGAAGTTTTAGGCATACATATATTTATATCCTTTTATCATAGCAATTAAAATTAATAAAGTCCGTTATTTTCTTAAGTAGTAATAGAATTTTATTATTAACTCTGTATAGAGAAAACAAAAACCTGAAAGTGCTCTTGTTTAAAAAAGACAAGGTATTCTGACTATTCAATATTACAGAAATGATCGCAATCAGATTTTTGGATTAATTTTTTTAACACAATAATGAATCTGTCAAATGATAAAAATGAATAACCTAATTTTTACAGTCACAAATACAAAAAATATAATTGTTCTATAAATTTGAGAAATATTAGAAATCATGGACAAAATATATTTTAAGAATTTGATTAAGATTTCTAACTTTGAAAATTTACAAATTTATCTCCAGGACAAACGAATCATATTCATTTAAAAAGAAATTTTAAAGTCAGTAATTAAATACTAAAATTTTAATAATTACAATCAGACAATACTTAAATTAGAGAGATATACTTAAATTTACAAATTATAATGGTTAACTTCAAAACTCAAAATTTTATAATAAGAAAATTCCATAAAAAAATACTTTCACAAGTAAAACTTGCTTTAAAAAAGTAATTGCAATGAAAAATTCATTTTTTAAAATAAAAATATCAATGAATCTTCCTCCGATAAACAACTTCAAAATTAATATTCATAATTTTTTAAATGATATAAGATAATATAAAAGCAGATGTAAAATTTTAGGATGTAATTAACATTTATCTAATTTATTTATAAAGTGCTTATTTTTCAATAGAAAATATAAATGAACATGGATGAATTTGAGAATTCTCTTTATGTAGCACAAAATTTTAAGAATTATATATATTCTAATAAACAAATTATTTAATTTGTTTACAAAAATTTATGAGACAAAGAACAAGGAGTACAAATTAAGAGAAATTTTATTGTGTGTGTGATAACTGATTTTTAAAACCTACTTTATATCATCACAATAATCCTATGACTACACATGCTTAATGTGAATTACATTGATACATAAAATATTTGTCATAACCAAAACTTTTAAAGTTAAAAAATAGTATAGAGTTGCAGCACACAAATTTATATATCATTTACATTCATTTTTAATTAGTTCACATATATATAACTCAAATATAAATCATTCAATAATTTTTCTTCTAAATTTTTAAGGAAAAAAATTTAGAATGGATTTAGTTTATTATTGCAAAATTAGTAAAATCTTTATTACAAAGTAAGTAAATTAGCTCAATTTTTCATTTAAAATTATTTAAATATCAAATTAAATTATATTTCATTAATTAAACAAAAGTAAATGTTATAAAGCCTCCAACATTTCTATTTTTTTTATTTCATTATGAGCTTTCATCATTTTTAGAAATTTCATTTGCATACTGTCTTGTAATTGTATTTATATATTAATGATTTGAAACATTAAATTCTTTTCCTATTTTAATATTTCCAGTAATATATATGAATTATAATATTTTTAAAATAAGCAGATATTTCACAATTCATATCATTAAGTTACCTGGGTTAAGGCTGAACATTCAACATATTTAACAGCTTTTAACTCTTTAGCCAGTTTTTCCCCTTGTTCATAAGTTATTGGCTTCTGTTTATTTTTTGCTAGTTTTTCTACAGTGACTCCATCATCCCTAAGATCAATCTGAGTTCCAACCAATAGGAAAGGAGTTTTCTGGCAGTGATGAGTTATTTCTGGTACCCACTAGTAGAAAGAGATTTTATATATATATATATATATATATATATATATATATATATATATATATATATATATATATATATATATATATATATATATATATATACACACACACACACAATATATAAATATGCATACAATAATAGAAAATTAAGAAACGTGAATGATATTTAATTTCCTTATTTTTTTAAATTAGTACACAACTAGTTTTAAATATCATTATATTGACAATATGACAGTGTTATATAACAATAATACTATCTACAGCTTTAATAACAAAGTTAAGGAAAAAATTCAAATGAAAAATAGAATACAAAATAGTAGATAAAAAATAGTATACAATATTTTTTTAAATTTAGATTGAAACATTCATGCACAGTATTCTATTTAATTAGAAAGCATGTGTTTAAAAATTTGGGTAATATCCTAGTATGAGTAACACATTTGGCACAATTTTCAAAATATTGCCAAAGCTGAAATTACAAGATTTCCAAATGCAAACTGAATAAAAAGCAACATCCTAGCAAACCAACAATAAGTTGCAGTAAAATCATAGTTTTCAAAACACAATCGTGCTTAATCTCCAACTTTCAATATTGCAATTTCATATGATTTTTGATTTCAAACATTGATATTATTGCTTTTACTTCCTAAAGAACTAAAGGATATGAACTTAACAGCACATATTTCACAAAACTTACACATATTACAAAATAAATATTAATCTCTAAAAATCAATGTTATTTGCATGATAAATGGGCTTGTTTGTTGCTCAATGGTCACTTTTGCACACAAGAGCTAAATAGATACCATGACCTATGCTTTACTATACGAAGTGGATTCGACTACAGACATCCTAACCATAGAATCATTGAACCAAAGGCAAGAAAGCTAACCATTCAACAACCAGATCAACTATTATTTGTAATCGATCAATAACATATCATATTATATTTTTTAACTTTCTATTAATTAATCAAATAAGTAAACACTTTCTTCTTCTTTTTCTTGCTGGTTTTGTATGTCATTGGGCATCTCTGCTTTTATCAGCATAAATAAACACTTTAAAAATACACACATATATAAAACCAAGCACATATTAACTGTGCAATAAATCTAAATCAATAACATAAATAACATTTTATGAAAATTCTGGTTTCTAATTAACCAGGGACAGCTGACCATCTTAAGAAAACATATTTTAATTAATTGAGAGTAATATAATCCAACAAAAAACTCAAAAATTTCTACACTATACTTAATAAATTATGCATTTTTTTACTATATATAATAGCAAATTAAATAGAATAACAAAGTAAGAGTACTTAGTTCCCACACTCTCAATTTAAGAAGTTATTTTAAAAATAAATCAAAAATATTAATTAAATTTTAAAAATAACTTTAAAAAATAACTAACAAATTAATGTTTACAAAAATATAACAAAAAAAAAATTAACAGGGTGAATTAAGTAAGATTAGCAATAATTGGAAGGGTGAAAACGTTTGCTATCCTGGCTTCCTCCTTCAAATCAATATGGATTGTGGTTCGTTTTGTTTGTTTGTCGCTCAACAGTATTTTTTGCACACAAGGGCTAATTAGACAAGGACCTACAGTTTAAAGTGGATTCCGAACCACTACAAACATCTATGCCCAAGGTGGGATTCGAACCCACAAACTGTTGAACCAAAGGCAAGAACGCTAACCATTCGGCTGCCAACTCGGCCAAATTGATATAGAGGCTAACTGTACTCTAACCTATAGATTATTACTCCAGAATATATTCATTCAATTATTCCATGCTATATTCCAATGTGTGGTATTTGTTTGCAGTTTTAATGACCATTGAAGCTTATGCTGGGTTTTATTTAAGTTTATTTTTAAAATGTTGTGTGCATAAAGTTTTTTTCCTCACAATAATAAAATTTTCACAATTATATTAAAACATATTATAGTTTATTTAAATGCATTTAAATTCTATACTGAAAAAAAAGCATACCATAATTATTAGCATGTATGTCATGATTATTATATAGTTCATAGATATAAGAAAATGTGTTACATATTGAGAAATTAATCAACAGTTCACATAACTCCAAACAAAAAAAATTAGGACAAATGTATAAAAAATTACCATTAATCAAACATTTAAAATGAAAGCTTTTTCTTTAACATTCATTATGTTTTAAGTATATAACAATAACATAACAAGCATTCTGAACCAAAAATAACATTGTTCAAATATTAAAACATCTAAGCTACTGGAGATAACATACAATCCATGGAAAAATTATTAAATGTAATCAATCATAGAATTTTTAGCCATGCAAATTTTACAGCATGAATTTCATATTACCAAATGTAACCTTAAAATAATCAGCTACAAAATTTTGATATAATCTTTAAAAGAAACAGAAAAGCTTACCCATATCCTTTCCTAAAAGTATATTCTTTCCTTTTTAAATATGAATCATATAAAAAATATCAGTATTCTCAGATAATGATGGCTTATCAAAGTATACATGATTTTATCCAGTTAAATCAATTATGTCAAATGATACCATGAGAAAACAAGCTAAGAAATCAATATCTAATAGTAAAAATCCAAAGGATGCAGCCATGTGGAAGACATTCCTCCAATCATTATTCATATTTTTACTAAGCTTTCAAAAAAGATTTCAAAAAAGTTTAAATACATTACAGATGATTAAGGAGTTTTGAATAATACTGTTTTTAGTGTAAAATATCTGCTCTTCAAATTTATGATTTAAGAACAAAAGGATTCTTGAATCAATAAATTAAATAAAAGAAAGAATTTGAGATTGCTTTTGTTGCTCAGCAGTCTGTTTTGTCCATGTGGGCTAATTAGAGAAAGATCTAGATTTTACAGTGGATTATCACCAAATATCTATACTCAAGATGGGATTCACAAACCTATAAACTATTAACTTAAAAATCGCAGCAATAAATGTTTGGCTACCGACTTTGCAATAAAAATGTAAGAAATTTTTATTTCAAATTTGTTTCAATTATTTATTCTACAGTTTTGATTATATAGTATTAGCAATTATATTACATTAGCCAGAAAATTTAGCATCACTTTATTCCTATTCTATTAATTTCAACAAAAACATATTTGATCATTGAAATGAGACAAATACTGTGACAGACATACACACTAGCCATTTACTCTAAATTTTAGATAATTTCGAAATATGAATGGTCATGGAAACATTCTTAATTTATCAGGAAAATGTACAATAACAGTATCAGAAGTAAATCTTCAAATAAGAAATGGACCATTTATTATTTTATTTCTTCTTGCACTGTGAAAAAGATGCACATTGCAGGTCTTCCCATTTACAAATTTCTCTTCATTTAATAACATATTTAAATATATTTTTTGTTTTTGTTAATTTTAAAATAAATTTAGTAGACATGTTATTCCCTTTGTCATATCTGAAATGTTAAAATTGGCCAACAGAAATTGTGGAAAATTGTTCTGATATATCAATCCCTAAGGCAATATAACAGATAAAAATTCTTAAATTCTGCTAATTTAAAAACAAGTTTTTAATATTAAACAAATATAAGCAGATTAGAGAGTGTACCTTTTCTTTCACATTTTCAAATGATGAAGGAGAGACAACAGAAAAACACACAAGAAAAACATCTGTTTGTGGGTAGCTTAAAGGTCGTAAACGATCATAATCTTCTTGACCAGCTGTGTCAAACAAACCAAGTGTATATGGTTCACCTCCTATCATTACTGTAACTGCATAATTATCAAATACCTATGAAGTAAAAATATATCAATAACATTAATGGCATTAAAATGATGATAATATTGTTCACTTTCTTCATATACATAACTATCAAAGAGCATTTTAACCGCTTTCATATACTCTATAATAAATTAATATAAATATCTCACTGTGGAGCTTTTAATAAGCAAGACAAAATTAACTCTTACTAAATTACATAAACTTCGGCAATGAGAACAGAATTTTTACAACAATCAGAAGAGTTTTAAGGAATTATTATTTATGCATTATGGATACAACTTTGACCCACTAGTCAGAAAAAAACATAATAAAATAACTCTACTATAAATGATTACAAAGACAGCTTATCAGTAGGAAAATAAATTTCATACAATAATTGTAATTACAGTAAGTCTTAAATATGAAATATGCAGATATGTCCACTATTAAAATTAATTATATTATAAAAAAGCACGAAATTTACTTTTTTACATGCTAATAAATTAATATCTACTGTCAACAGGGGCCAAAATTCTAAAGAGAAATATTGAATCTTCCCATTAATGTCATTCAATAAATTGAGTTAATTTTGAGTTTAATTTATTAATTAAACCTATTCAAAGTTAACAAATAAATGCACATTTTTCTACCTGTTCCCTTGAGTTTATATTTTATAAGATCAAAAATGAAAACATAACTTTTAAAAAGAAACACTTTAACAAAATTAAATTTTTAATTTTTCTTTAAATGCAATTTTTTCAAATTTATTAACATTGTATAAATTAAAAATTTTGATTTAAATCAATTACATGCCCTAAAGAATTATATAACAGTATTCCACAATTATTAAATGGCAGATTTTATCTTACTTTATAGCAAAATAATTAACTTCACAGAATAGCTGCATATTTAATATTAGTAGAAATAAGTGAATTAAGTGCAAAGACAACAGATATTATGATTGTAATGAATTAAAATATTGAAAATAGTTTCTGCCAATGAAAATTTATTCAAATTAGATAAATTTTAACAGCAAAAAGTTTTATTGAAATTATTACTCAACAGAAAAAACACATTGAATTTAACCTTCAGGATATTTTTCAAAGAAAATTATAATAAATCAAGTTTTTTTAACAGAAAAAACTACTTTTCAAGAAACCTAGCTTACTTGAAAAAAAAGATATAATCATCAAATATTTCAAAAGTCAATTTTAAATCTTTATTATCTAAGTCTTTAGAAGATGAAGAATATTAAAATACACAAATATTTAATTACTTCAGTGAATACTTTTTTGATTAAAATGATACCTTTAATTAGTCCACAGACTAATTTAAAGACACCATTTAAATAAAAAGAAGCATTGTCTTCTAGGTAATACACTTGTTTAACATATATTGCATATTTAGGGTAATATGTAAATATCTAATATTTAGAAACTTCCAAGTCCTAATTGTTATAAAAAAAATTGAAAAGATGCTTAAATAAAGAAAAAAAATTTGCCATTAGTTACATTTTTTTATATTAATAGTGAATTTAATTTTAATTTAAAACTACTAAATAATGCATTAGATCAAATTCTAAATGGGTGATTACAAACAATAAAAGCTGATCAATTTATCATAGCATCTAGAATTTATTTCAAATCAGTTCAGATTTCATATTTTAAAAATTAAATAGAATTGTAAATTACATTTTCACGACACTTCTGTAAAATATTGTCATTATACAATATAGTCGAATATAAAAGTACATTAAACATCTATGATAATATGCACAAATATTGTAACTTAACATTTTTATCAAATCTTGTTAATTTGATATCTTTTTTGGTAAAAAGCCATGTAGATATGTAAGTACAAAATATGAAAAAACCAAATTAATAAAATAAACACATGTTAAAAGATAATTAGTGTTTATAAAGAAATTCATAACTCAAAAGTTGGAAGAATTTTTCCTTAATACACATCATTTCTTTATTAAAATCAATGACTCTGACAACAGAGTTTGATAATACACAAAACACTAAAATATAAAGTAAAACTTTTAATTGGAAATTTACACATCCAACTATAATAAAACATACATAACAAATCAAAAAACAGCACTGTACATAATATGTGCACAATATATAATACATTTACATAACTTTAAATATATACAATACATATTTTATAGATTATGTATACAACAGGCATTTGTACAAACCTCTAATTAATGAACATTTATGACTTTAATAACTTGTTCATAACATGCAGTATTTTTAATTTTCATTAATGCACTAAGAGTTTGGAAAAATCTTTATTTGCTTTCAATTCTTACTTGTTTTTTAAGCATTTGATTTTTTATCATTTTTTTAAATTTTAATTTATCATTTGAGAAACTTTGGTCAACATTTTCATTAGTAAAACATAAATCACCAGATATCTGAATAACTCTCCACTGCAGATTTGTGGAAACAAATCACATATGATACAAATGCAGCTTTATAAAATCTCTAAAAATTAGAACTTTAGAACAATAACACAATACATCAATGATAGATTGTTGCTATACCTTGCTGAATCCATAATCTTGACCACAGATAAAAGAAATTTTTTAATTACTCTTTATACACTCTTACTCCAACTTTTAAAAAAGCATTAAATATAGGCAGACCAAAAAATTTTCCTGCAGCAATTTCATGCAGATCTTATGTAAATCAATGATGTAAGAACACCTTTATTAAAATTCTGAGTATAAGATCATTAAGTAAATGGGGCTACTGTGGACTGATAGGTTAGCAGAAGTAGTGAAGGCTGCTAATTAACAGAAGGTATAGTGAGTTTAAATCCTGGCTTAATGGTAAGTCCTTTGTATTTATTAAAGGCAACTGGGTTTTTCTTTTAAATAGGTTATGGTTGCATTGCCCTCTAAGTATTATAATACCTTTGGGGGGGATACGTCAAGTACTGAAAGTCTTCTACTTGGTCCTTCCTTTTAAATCATGTAGACTTGCACTGATTTTCTTCAGGTTGAAAATGGATATTGACCAGAAGAAAGCCAAATGAGAAGATCTAAAATGTTCAGGGTTATCCTAAGCATTTTTTATCTTGTCCTGCTTTCTTCTGGTTGCTAAACATTTTCAATTGATCCCATCTCATGTTGAGGCTGACAGATATGAAAGGGTGAACTTTTTGGCCAGGACTGTAGCTGGGGGAGGTGAGCCTTTGTGAGTCTCTCACATATAGTAATATCTCCTCCTTTAAGATGATATTCAACTGAGTATGAAGGATTTCTCCCAAGCACTAATGGTATTTTTGGAAGAAGACAGAGCAATTATTTTCAACTTTCAAATGGAATATACCAAACAGCTTTCTCATGCTTCACAGGTGTCCATGTCAAAGGACTGTTTCCAGTAGGGACAGATCTTCCCTGAGTATTATTTGTGTGGGGTTGACAGGGTGACCTTGGCACAAATTTTAATTTGCTTGCATTTTTTGGAATTTAAAAAAAATGAGGTCCTTTGAGAACCTGCATTATTTTCATTTTTTTTATTTTTAGATTGACTAATTTTGATAGATAATTTAGGATTAGTAACAACAAAATCTTCCACTTGGCAGCTTTCATCTAACTGGTATAAGAACATCCTGGGCTAGGTACAGGGAAGCATACAAATACACTCAAAATTAATGAAATAATAAAGAGTATTTTGTCATTAATTTTTAAAATTTTGAAACAAGCTTTACAAATTTGAAATTGTCTATTTATAAATTACAGTAAAAAAAGTAGTTTGAGTGAGCAAGATTGTAAACTAAATCATGAAGTCTGAATGAGATGTGAAGTTCTTCTAGTTTGTCATCTTTGAAGGCTCTGAGAGGTATTTAAAAATGTTATCTACAACAAGGCATGGAGTAGCAAGTTCATTGTAAGTTTTTTTTTTTTTTGCAAGCACCCCCATGAAATATTTTATTATTCAACCAATAGAAAGATAAACTTATCTGAGCATTCTTGTTGAACCTCAAAGTTAGATCTACATAACAGATTTAAAATTTTTAGTAAATTGAATAATCATTAAAACTTTTCTACTCAAAAAAGTTTTCAACTTCCTCTTGAAATATTTAAATAAATGAAAGACATTTACATGAAATTATATATCAAATTAGAAAGTTTAAATTAATAAAAAAGAAAAAACTAAAATATAATGATACATTTTTAAATTTCAAACACACCCTTAAAATAATCATGAATTTGTATTAGTTTTAAAAATCAATATTTTGAAATATTTTTCTTTTACCTAAAAGTTAAAATAGTTTTCCAATAAATTTTATGTCATATTCAACAGATCTTCTAGCAGCTTTTCCCAAATTTTAATATTTTCTTTTAATTTTTTAACAGGTTCTATTTAGCACTTCCTAATAATTTTTGTATAGAGCATTTAAGAATTTTTAATATACTTAAGATGCATTTTATGTTGTAGTAGCTTTCTCTATGATTCAATAAAATTTGTTGCATCAAAATATTTTTGTGTAAAAGCACCTCACAGATTTTTTCAACAAAACACACATTGAATAAGAACTCATACTCAACATGACTTGATCAACAATTAATTGTACTGCGGTAGAAAAGAGCTGTAATTTTATAAAACATGACATTGTAGATAATCAGATACTGAAGAAATATAAATTTACATCTCTCTAAAACATTTTAAAAATATTTCTATAACATAAATCATTACCCATTATACATGTTTCCTTTTAATGCAATGCTTTCTGTAAGTTTATTTTTGATTCTGGTCTCATTCAACAAATCATAATTATTAATATCCTATAATTCAGTTGATTGAAAAATCTAGATATAAATATAATGAGCCCTGAATGGCATTACATTGTAAATAACTTCATTTAAGAATTTCTACTTGTTGGTATTTCACAATGAAAATAATATTTTAGCATATAATATTTTCAATTTAAATAATGTCTTTATTTTGCATCCAATGTCAATATCCTTAATATAGAGTTCAGTCTAACTTTCTGTTAATTTTCTTTTTATCAAACTTTTAATATGCAAAACTTTTTTGATTCAATTTACTATTTCAATAATATTCCACATTATATAGTTCTCTACCCATTTATTAGAATACACTCTGATATGTGCAAACAGCTTGCAATTTTGAAAACAATTATGAAATAAACAATTAAAAAAATCAAAAATGACAGCAAAGGCCTAAAGCAAAACACTTAAAAGTTCTTTACAGACATTAATATTTATTTTAATACTCATAAATAGAACATTTAAATTTTGAATACTTCAATTTTGTGCACCAATTTAATCACTCAAGAGTCAAATGTTAGATTTAAGATAGGGTGGTTCCAAAAGAACCTAGCACAGCAACCATTGGTCTATTGTGCTATACCCCTCAGTAAGCCTTATTTGAAGAGACCAACAGCTGAAGCAAAATTCAGCAAACATTTTACAGGAATTTCCTGCAATATCCAAGGTTCAATCAAGTGCTGACCCAGGTGTTCAAATCTATGTGCAGAAAAGGTTTCGCATTCACATAAGATGTGTATTGAAGTTTCTTCCATATGACAACCTCTTACAAGTGGGATCATCTGAAACTCTCATTATGGTGAGATGTCTTTTAAGGTGGCAGTGTCCTGTAAGTAGTCCCACTGCTTTCATTGAGCTTTAATCATTCTTTTTGCCTTTTACTAGGGCACATGCTATTTAATAGCCTTGCTTGTCTTTGATCATTGGCATTGTACCAGATGATAAACTGTTGTTTTCTGAAGAGATCAAAGACATTCTTTCTGATCAATTCTTTTGAAATACCTAGCACTGGTTCAGGACCAAAAAAGTCGGTTGTTGATCCAGCCCTTGCCAGCTCATCAGCTAATTCATTGCCAGAAACACTAGAGTGCTCAGGCACCCACATTGAAGTGATGGGGTTATTATTAGCCAATTTACACAGAGTGAAATTACATTCCCAGACAAGAACAGAAGTTACAGTAGACTTCTGTAGAGCTAGTAATGCAGCTTGACTGTCAGAGCAGATAATTATATTCTTTTACGAGAATAGTTTCTGTCCAAGCATATTCTACTTCACATAAGACTGGCAAAGACTTCTGCTTGGAATACAGTTGTATATTTACCCAAAGGGAATGATAACTTTGTGCCATCAGCTGGACAACAAATACCAGCCCCAGTGTTGGAATTCATTTTTGAGCCATCAGTATACCAGTAAATACAGCTTTCACTGATGGCAACATTATTCCAGTCTTCTCTCAAGGGAAATTTGATTGTATAAGGTTTATCACAAAAGCATACTTAACAATCTTGTAATCAGTAGGCATACTTATAAAAGGATAACTAATTACATCAGCAGAGTAAAGTGTTAAATGTGTATAAAAGGCATAAAATCCAGTAATATTCCTTTCACGTGCACCACAGTTTTACAATTTTTATTAAGCTAAAAAGCATTTTTGGTAAAATCCTAGAGGAACCCATACCCTTGGCAACAAACCAAAACAAAATTTCAGAATTAGTTTGGTTTACCATATCTAGTGTATCAAAATACAGCTACCAAGAGTGGCAGAAACCACAATTATAACCAACTAAAATCATTAGCGCCAAGGGTTTGGGCTCTGCTACGATCCAACCATATTTTTTAAATTTATGAATATATTTCTAGATTAAAACAATCTTGTAATCAGTAGGCATATTTTTTAAATTTATGAATATATTTCTAGATTATAAATAACACATAACTAATTTCTAGATTCTCAGTTTCCTAATGGCAAATAATTAAACAATGAAATAAGATTACTCACAGTGGGAACATATTCTGAAGGGAACTTGTTAGTTGTATAGGATATGAGCAAGCAAGTTTTGCCCACAGCCCCATCGCCAACAACGACACACTTTATAGTCTGCATGTTTTCAATTCTCTTACGGACTATCTGCCAAGACCAGCGTGGCTGCCTATTAAAAGAAAACATTTATGATTAAATATTACATTGTTATCTTTGAAAATAAATAAATAACAATGAAAATTTGATAGCAAAGAGCTACATCAATCTTTGACAAGAAATTTAAATTTCTATTACTTTTAAATTCAATATGCGAGTGCTGCAGGTAAATCAAATACATATTTCTTAATATTAAAACGAGAATTGAGAATTAACATCAATAAAGGAAAATATAAGATAGTGAAATCAAAGAAATATCAATAGTAATATGTTAAAAGTGAATAAACGCTTCAGGCTAGTCTCTCACAAAACGTATGGGTAAATGGGTAATATATTACAGAAATAAAATTGAAGATTTTAAATTTATCAACCAACTATTGATTAAAGCAAGTTATGAGTTATTGAAACAGCGAAAATATTACGATCGAAGGAAAAGGCTTCCACTGACAAAATTAGGAGGATCACATTCACATTAGTATATAAAGAAGTAAATATATTAAAATAGTAATACATTTGAATGATAAGACATTTAAAATGACAAAATCAAGTGATCACGTGAACAAAGAAAATATATTGTTTTATTTTCATTAAGCCTAATAATGATCAGATAATTACTTTTGTCAAACATTTACAAAAAATTCATAACAAGCACATGAATCTAAAAATATATAAGCTGTATAGTCAATTTTTGATATCAGCTCATGAGAAAGTGTTATGTTCCATGTTTATAATCATAAATTCACCATTGCATCGTAATCTACAAATGATAAACAGTATCAAAGTAACAATAAGAAAGTCAATACAAAACACAATTTTAATTTTAATATTTAGGTAACATCATACTATATATGGTAAAAATTCGGAATGTTTATAATAAATATCTTGTTTTATTTTACAAAACCGCCATATTGAATATTACAACACCGATATCGGTGTTTTGAGAAACGATGAAGCATTTTACATCTGGATTACTTTCGATAATATAAATAACAAATACATCGAAAAATAAGTTAAAAATTGTAAATTATATTTTACCGAAGAGAATCCTATGAAACTTCCACAACTTTGACTTAGATTTATTACTGCCCCTTAGGAGAGACAGCGATGATAACTGGGCGTTGACAAACTATTGTGACATCATTACATTTTCCGCTTCCGGTTTAGACATCTAGCGGTATGCCTCGAAGCCAAGAATAATTTTATTAATAAAAACTTTAAAGGAAAATAAATAGTGTTTTAATTTCTCTTCAGAATAGATATCTCAAATTTTTACAAATATTTTAAATAAAATTAATAAGGAAAATGACAAATTAAAAATGTAAACCGGATATCATAAATAGATTTTATGATGGCAACGGATGATGTTCTTTTTTTTTGTTATTGCAGGATATTTTTATTCATTTCAAAAGCTAGGCATTTAGAATTGAGCCATTAGATCCTATTCTTTTTTATGCAAAAAGTGCTATGCAATTTCTCTAAGATGATGGCTCCTCTGAACGTCATGATGATAGTTCCTCTTAAATAAAAAGCAAGGATCAAACTGGATACCTTCGAACAGAGTATGCCACAACGAAAAGTATCATTTCACCAAGAGAACATTGCAACTATGATCAATTTTTGGAGACTAAAACATCATTTTAATGGTGAAACTTCCGCTAGATCTATACAGAGCTTATTAACTTCCAACTTCAAGAATGATGCTCTTCTCTACCAAATCACGAGGCCCAATTACAAAATGCGTGTCATATATTTTCTTTACGTAATTATTTTTTTATAGTATATAGTGTATTATTTATGGAAAATTTTTAACATATTACAATAATAAACAGATAATAATAAAAAAAATAAGTTGGTGTTGCACCAGCATACTTCTCTGAACCTATAGGTTAAACCACAGATCTTGGTCATTGGGTTAAACTAAAACGAAAAACTTATAGGTAATACTTAAGCAAAAGAAATGAAATTCCTTCCTCAGTGAATTTCCAAATTAAACTATATAATACGTGCAATCACATGTTATTTCTTGTATTTTTTAAATTAATAATATTTATTTATTAATATTTTTTAATTAATTAATATTTTTAATTTTTAATTTAAATTAATACTATTTTTTAAATTAATAATAAATTAATATTTATATTTTTCATAATTTTAATTTTTACATTTTTCTCAATTTTCAATTTTTGAAATATGTTTACAACTTTTCAAATTTTTCCTAAATATTTATAACTTTATTAAGAAAATATTACCAGCTTGGGATTCTGTACCGTAGGAATGCGCTAATTAGTAATAACATTATTCAAAAACTAATTTGGGAATCTCATTTAAAAATGGAGTTAGAACTTATGTAACCATTCATGTGAGGTTAATATCTATATGACTAACGATTTAACACTCGTGTATAAATTGTTCATGTAACCTAATAATACACATGTGCTCGGAAGAGAATAAGAAAGTCTCTCATGTTCTGCTTAACATAGCTTTGCAATAGTATTTCAGATTGCATACAGCTAATATCTTGTTAAAAAATGCTTTGAAAAAAATCTACCATATACGCTTTGAAAATGATTTCAATATTATATTCTTACTGCAATATTATGCTTAAAACTATATGTAAAATTTTAATAAATAACTTTTCAAAATATAAAAACAACTTTGTCTGTTTGTTACCATGCAAAAGGCAAGGTGTCGGATACTATTTTCTCCCATTCAAAGAACACATTACAAAATCATTAAAAATATTTTTCAGGATTATGAAATTTCTTAGCAGTACATTGAATATCCCTTATGTTTCAGAAATGTTGCTGCTTACTCTCAATTCTTTTCTTCATTAGAGCAGCCACATTTCTAGTGATGATGCATGTCTACATGTTGCAAACGAAGTCCAAAATTTTTTTACCACTTTGAGCTATATTGCAACGTCCGCTTAGCTGTTTTCCAGAGTTATCACCTGTCGAACACATCTAGTCATGGAACAGAGAATGACTAATCAGGAGTATACAACTAGCTGATATTTTTTATGAACTTTTGCTTGAAGTAGAGTAAACAATATATTACAGATCTCACAAACCTCGTTTGTAATTAAGTAATTTAATAAGATATCTAGCGTAGATATTTTTGTATAATGATACTTTCACCTTGGAATGAAAGATGTAAATTGTATCTGTGGTAAAAAGTGTGCACCCTGGGCATTCAAATTATTAAACATTTGCCATCAGTTTGATGAGTAAATCTCGACACATTCCTGAATATAACTTTAGCTTAATCTGAAAATTTTCAATTGGTTATCACCAACAACAATGTTTGGCCACACCACAATAAATCATACCTCTATAGACTGGAAGGACAGAAGAACAGAAAATGTAATACATGATTTTCTGTTCCTCTAAGTATCCTTTACAAATAGCCTTTTACTGTAAAGCGCAACAGTGGCGAATTTCACACGTAGAAAAATCCCCCTGCAGATTTTACTTAACAAACTAAATAAAACTCAGAGACGCCGACAACCCCCATAGAACTTTTGACTATATTGCCCATATCCGTTTGCTTGACCGGGGCCATATGCGAAGAGGAAAGTGTTTGTCCCGTTTAGGAAGTTATCCTAGTGCTGAAATTATCACAAGGAAAACCCCCCAGCATTTAGATCCCAAGCATACTTGATATTCAGTTTTATCAACACACTAAAGGGATAAAAGGCTGATTTTTACATAGTACAACAGCAATATTTCGATTTTTCTCTCGGATAGCTTTTGATTGAATTGTCTGTGTTTCGAGTATATCATTGATTTTTTATGCCATTGAAATACGATAATAAGGGATAAAACTCGTATCAAAGTTTCAAATACTTTTATTCACACCTAGAATCATATTCGAAGTTCGATCATCGGGTTGTGCAAGGTCGACTCCGCCTTTCACCTCTTCAGTGGTTCGATAAACTGAGTACGAAGCATGCTTGGGAACTAAACACTGCGGTTTCGAGTTAGGCTGCTTACCTAATCGGGACTTATGCTTCGCACCTCAGGGCCTCTCGGTCATGTAAACAGTTATGGACACTGTAGGCCTAGGCCCACATAGGGCTGTCGTGCTACATAGTTTGGTTTAGTAGTTTAGTTACAATCAAAACTTCTGTAATTGTATATAAGGAGGTTTCTTAAGCGACAACATTTTTTGCTTATTTCGTCATACGAAATTGTGAGTAGTTTTTATATAATATATAGATTTTATGACCATAGAAAGGTAGTAAATTTTTTTACCGATGGAAAGGTTTACAATCTCTTCAATTCAGATATTACTTTGAAAATTAGTGTTTTCGTATTAAACTTTCGTAAATGCATAAAATTCTGTAAATATTCTAAATGCTCTTTGAGAATTATTCCTTGCAAAAATAAGTACATTGGACGCTCATTTTCATAAACTCGTACGAACCGTTACAACAATTCGTAAAATAAAAATTAATGTATTAGATTATTACGATCTGAATTTTTTTTTATCAAATTACTTTTTATTATAAATAAAATATTATTAGGAAAAATTATATAGAATCCACTATAAGAAACACATGGAAAATAAGGATTCATACTTAAGAACATACTTTCAATTTATTGACTCCACTTTCACTGCACAACTTTTCTAACGTTTTAACGAATTCTGGTTTTACTTTTTTCTAACCGTCTCATGTTTTGAACTTTCTTACAATTAGCTTCATAGCAAAGCAAATGGATTTCTCTATGACCATATTACCATCAAAAGGAATGCTCACTCCTCTCATTTTTCTTTCAGCCAAACAGACAAAGCTTTTTCCAGTTTAATTTTGCTTCTCTACAATATTTTGGAGAGAGAGCACTTTTGCTGATACTGTTTCTTTCTCGATTAATTTTTTTACGAGTTTTTAAAAGGGTCGAAAGGCTGTTTTTGGAATTCAATAATTTTTGCTAATTTTTGTGTTTAATATTTTTTGTCCACTTTTTTTTTAGATTTTTGTTATACTTCAACTAATAAACATGCTCATATCTTCAACTACGACAAATCCTCATTGGAAACGGCTCGATCTTCCTCTCAATAAAAGAAACTTCATAAATTGAATTGTTTAAAATGAAACCTACTACTGAACAGCAAAATTCAAATTTTAAAGAGTTTCTCCTAATTATATGAAACTCGGGTGGCTTAGTGGTAGCGTTTCACACTCCCAAGGCACAGGCTCGAGGTTTGATCCTCGGGTTGAGCATGGTAGATTCAGCTTTTAAACCCTTCAGTGGGTCTATAAACTAAGTACCCAGCATGCTAGAGAATTAAACACAGAGGGTTTCGCATTAGGCTGACCACATCATCGGGACATAAGCTTCGCACCCCAGGGCATTTCAGTCACGAAAGCAGAGATGGGCACTGTAGGCCTTGACCCACATGGGCTGTTGTGCCTCAGAGTTTAGTTTAGGTATCCCCTACTTGTATTCTAATATACAGGGAGGACAGAATAAAATTTTCCAATTTCTATGTTCGTATGTACGGAGAGGACAGGAGTCGAATTCTGTACCACAATTCTTTCTCATCGCGTCTGATATCCATGTACCTTAGACTATTATTCGAGTTGTTGTTGTTACTTATGACTACTTGGACAAGCCAAGCTCGCTATGATGTTGGCTATGGAAATTGAAATCAGTAGTCTTTCGTTAACCGGAGTACCACGAAGGCGAAAGTACGATTTTCCTTTAAGTACTCTTCCGACGGATAGTACGACCAGAATACTCACTCCCATAATTTTGACTGATCTGGAGTGATACAGAAATTTTATCCAGACCATTAAGCCCAAGGTAACTGCTCAACGACCGATCATAGGATTTTCGATTCCACAGATTTAGCGAGCACGAATATCGCATGTATTATGTGGGTCTTTGACGGCATTGGGAATCGACCTCCCCTACCGGAAGGAAGGCTGATGCCCTTACCATTAGGCTTCCTCGGTCTCCTACTAGCCACGGTGGTCTGATTGGTTAGGGAATTTTTCTCACTATCGGAAAGTAGCGAGTTCGAATATCTAGTTAACCGAAGACTCGTCATTTTCACTAATGGTGGCTGGGGCACTAATACTAGTTTGTGGTCGCAATGTCCTCCATGTGAAATGATACCTCTGGGGGTGGCAGGCTAAGTATTGAGTTCTTCTGCTTGGTCTTTGCTTCAAAATCACGAAGACCCCACCCGGCCTTTTCTATTTAATTAGTAGAGACCAACTCAGGTCCAGGTACAGGGAAGCAAAGTGGTGAAACAACGGCCCCCCGTTTCATTCAAAAATGAATCAAGTTCAGGAAAGATTTAAAAAGAAAATCAATTAAACAATTTAAAAACATAATAAATAAATAAAATGAATTAAAAAATCGAAAAAAAAAACTGTTTCTCAGAAGGAAAAAGTTTGCAAATCAGGGATTTTTCAAAATTTTAATTCTTAAATGGGAGTTAAAATTGTAATTAAGTCAGGTATGGTATCAGTATAAGACTCACTAGTCCGTTAAAACGTGAGTGTTCATAAATTAGAGATTCGTAAAATTGAGTGTCTGCTGTATACATAAGTCTTGATTGAAAACCGGTAAATTTGATAGTAGATGATGACGTTAGAAAAGGGAATAAAAGTTATGTTCCATTTTTTTTAAGTGGATGTAAATTTAATACTGATCAGCTGACAACAGAATGATGAATTTTTTAAGATCTGCCTCGATAAATTTGAGGACAAGATTTTAGCAACGATCTTGTTATATATTTAATTTGCTAAGTATTTTTTGGAAAACCTGAAATCTAAATAAAAAAATAATAATTTAGATAACTTGTATTACTATTTTTTTGTTTTTGAAATTTAAAAAAAAAATTCATTCCGTAATTTTGAAATTTACACCTATTTAGATGCAAGAATTAAATAAATAGCTCTTATAGCAAAACAATTAAGCTTAGGAATATTTTTATTTTGTTGCACATAATTTTTATTTTGAAAAATAAATTAACCTTCCTTATGATGAATAAAAAAATATTTGGCTAATATTTGTTAAAGAAATCATTAAAAAACATCGTTTGGTTATTACAATTACACTCCAAAAATAATTATTGTTTCTCATTGAATAATATTTTATGGAATGAATATTTAAAACTCATACAATTTTGACCATTTACATACGACCTCAGTGATTTTATTGTTAATATAGTAATTATTCTAAGTGAAAGATTAGTGGTTCCTACCCCCGTAACTAAATAGCATTATGACTCTTAACTACGCTCTTACACATCAATATATTTTTATTTTGTGTGGGAGGTAGGTTTTGAGTGAGTGCATGAGAGTTTTCAAAGATGTCTTCTATTCGAGTTTCTCATGTGGATATAGCTAACTAACCATGAAATATTTAAAAAAAAATTAAATTACGGACTATTTTATACATTTTTATACACAAGTCTTTATTTGTTCCATGATTTTTACTGAGAATAAAAAAAATGATAACACTTAAAATAACATATAAAATTCCAATTTATCAACAAATGGGTTTGATTATCACGAGCAAAATTTAAAAAAATAGATAAGTTGGTTAAATCAGCGTGAAACTTTTATTGAATGCATGGAAATATGATAAATTTCTGAGAAGTCAGCAAAATGTGAGCTTTGTACTGAAAAATTTAATCAGAATAGCAGGATAAATGTGTATTTTTCCAACGAAATCATATTATATTTTAATAACTATATCTTGAAGTATTTCGCCATATTTATAAAAATTATCTATCTTCATACATAGCGAAAGAAAATGAAATACATTCCAAATTTATCTTTTTCATTAGTTTTTAATATATAAAATGCCTTTTATTTATTTTTTTATTAAGAGATTGGTATTGTCAAGGATTTATATATTTTGAGTAAGCAATAAGCATGCAGTTGGTTTTTTAGCAATAAAGGTAAGTGTGAATACGATGCAAAACAACAATGATGAAAAGAATTTCTGATTGATTTCGCGTCTTAATTCGCAAAAAGGAATAAATAAAATAATGTTAGATTATTAATACAATTGAAACAAATTCACAAAAGAAAAACTGACGTCAAACAAAAAAAATTTAAGGGAAAGAACTATAGGTGAAATTAAAATCTTCTAAAATTGAATCATTAAGCGTTCACATTACTGTATATTTTAAAATTTAACTTAACTTTAATTTTAAAATAGTTTAATAAATTTAACTTTAATTAAAATTTAACTGAAGGAAGTATATTTTAAAATATGCGATTGGGTATCACATTTCATCAGAAATAAAATATTATAATAGATATTATATTCGATAATAATCATTTCATATTTCAATCTGAAAAATAACTTAAATTTAACATTTTAATGAAACACCTTGAAATAGTAAAACAAAAAAAAAGCAGTTACCAAAAATTTCGCAATCCAAAATTGGCTAGTGAAATAAATTCTATTAATTTTTTAATAAATATAATTAAATAAAATAATCTATCACTATCACAGGAAAATGAAGGGGATGACGAGGTACCAGTTGAATGCTGAACGCTTTCGATCAAAAGTTTTCAGGTTCGATTCCCACTTTAAAAGTGAAAATTTGTAATGGATTGATTTGACTTATAGCTCACTGTCATTTTTTTCACATGAGAGTTAATTAGAATGGGACGTACAGTTCAAAGTGAACTTCAAAGCCCTGCACACATTCAAGTCAAAAGAGTGATTCGAGCCCACAAATTGATGAACCGATGACCAGAGGACAACCGGCTACTAGATCGGCAGATCGGTAGTGGTTTGGAATTTATTTTAAACTATATAAATCCTGTTTGAATTAGCTCTCTTGAAAAAAGTTACCCCAGAGCAGTAAGCAAATAAAGTAAAAAAAGAAACGTTTGATTTAAATTACTGAAGAGAGTTCACAACGAGTATTCTACTCAAGATTCTTGCTTATAGTATTAGTCAATATTTCTCAAAGTATACGGGCTTAAAGACAAAGATGTCTTGCTCAATCACATTATTTTAAATATTTATTAATTAGAAACAACATTTTCACAAATTTTAAATTGTATCGTATCCATATGAAGTGAAGAAAAAGGACCAATGACAAGTTCTCAACGATTTTATGGGGATATTACAATAAATTTGTTGGTGATTGCTATGACAGAGAGGTGATGCCAAGCTTCGACAGAGAACATTATATTAATAAATTCAGAATTATTCTCTGTGTTCTCCTTAATATGTTTCTTGTAAAATAAATCCTTCTAAGTTTATCGTCTTGATCTAGGGCTGGAATGGTTTGGACTTGTATCGTATCTCAATATTTTTCAAAAAACTTTGTGCTTATTCAAAATAAGTATATTCAATTATTTTGCTTCTTACCCAATCAGAGCCTCTGGAATCGTATCAGAATCTGATATGTTCAACATCAACATCACTTATGCCGGCATGTACAGGATTCGTCTTATCTAAAGTACTACTTTATAGCTTCATTTCCTACCTCAAGTTATTGTTACTCGATGAAGGATCATAAATTCTTTTGTTATTTCAATATGTGTATGTTACTGATTTCTCATTTCAGTAAACTACTATGTTGTCAGTGCTTTCTCTTGCGGTATTGTTCTCTTCAATTTCTAATCTACTAGAACAGGGATGGTCAAGATTCTTAATAATCAGAGCCATTTTTCAAAATTTGGAATTTTTCGCGAGCCGCAATTAAATGCGTATTTAAAAAAATAAGTAAAAAAGGTATTAAAGTTTTTTTTTACAGAAATTACACCGATTGAAAAGCCAACCGATGGCTGAGTGGTTAGCGTTCCTAACTCCTGAGCTGTTGGTTTCGGGTTTGAATCCCGGTTCGGGCAGGGATATTACTTTTTTTTCTCTGTTTTCTCTGTTCTTTCCTCTGTGATGCTGTATGAATGTGGCCCACTCTATAAACGGGTTTGTGGTGGTATGGCGCGGGCAACGCTACTCGCCTCCGTGACTTGCTTCACAGGTCCCCGCTGGGTAACGACAAATGAGTAGCAATTTTAGCCTTGTTGTGGCACAGGGTTCGTCACCCATGTGCCCGCCGTTGGAAAAAAAAACATTTATTGAAAACATATAAATAATAGTACAAAATATATATGTATTGAATTTAAACATTAAACATTTATCTTACTTCTCTTGATAATTCTTTAAAATTTCGTGGATAATTGGTGACAGCACTTCTCAATTATTCTTTGAGGAGCTAATTCGTTAATATTGATCAGTGTTTAGATTTCACGAATTTGAAAGTGGAATAAAATGGTTCATCTCAGTATTTTGTTCCGAATATTGAAATAATTCGATTAGCAGCCTTTTTTAATTCAGCATTCTTCGATTCTGGTACTAATTTCCGAAATTCAGCTATCGGTTTTAATTCAGTTTTGATTGTAGAGCTTGATTTTCTTGTATCCCTATTAATTCTAGTTCTCCAGATGCTTTTTGGATCATAATTATACTGGAAATGGAAAATTATTTTCCGTTTCCGAATTATACTTTAGTTTTAAAGCTTTATCTTCTTGCATCTCCATTAATTCGAATTCTTTATATGCTTTTTGAATCATAATTATATTCGAAATGGAAAACTCACTTTTAATTTTGTTAATTTTATGGATTCAGAAAAAAAAATCAAGAGACAATTTAATATATGTATTTCACGTCTTGAACTCTTTGTTGGAATTCCGTCAATACTGCTTCCAGCTTTTTTATATACTGGTTTTTTCTTGCTTAATATTGGAACAAATGTTTTTAATTCTAGAAAAATGACAAAATGCTTTATTTTTAACGTCCTTTTGAAAAAGTTTTAATTTAGTTTAAAAGCTAAATATACACTATGAGAGGTTAGATGTTATTTTACTGTCTCCTTACAATTGTAAATTCAGTGTTTGCAAATGTTCCATGACATCAGTCAAAAACATTAAGCCTTGTAATAACTCGTCATCGTCTAATTCTGTGTAAATAGGTTATTTCTTTTTCTTTTAGAAATGCAGTTATAGGATCAAACAGATCTACAAATCGATTTCATACATTGTAGATAGATAACCATTTAACAATGCAAAAGAAATTATTGTCATTTGGAAGTTATTCGTTCTTTAATTCTATAAGCAAATTTTTGAATTGTCGATGATTTTTTGCTTTGGTGTGAATGCAATTTACAATGTGTTTCACTGTTTTCATAACATCAGGATATTTTAAATATTTTGTAACGAGATGTTTTCGGTGAATTATGCAATAAATCGGCTTGAATTGTGGAATTGAACTCGGGTACATTATCGAGAGCCACAAATAATCCTTCAAAGAGCTGCAGGTTGGCCACCCCTGTACTAGAACATCAGATGGAATAAATTATCGAACCAATACATTAAAATAAATAACTTTGCATTCTAATATTTGCCAATAAGCAAAAGAAAAACGTTATTTATAAAGGAAACTAGAAAAACAAAATTAATAACATGGGCAGACGACATTTACAAAATAAATTATATTCAAATGATAAAAATAATTTGTAGATGGCAACGTTTATTAAAAGTGATTCTATAAATAAATGCCATAAGTTTGTTTTTATTTTGTCAAAATGAGTTCCATATTTTATAGATATCCAGTAAAAGATTTTGAAAGTGTTGTTTAAGACCATTTACCACCTAATCTTCGTAGATTGTGGGAGATTATACATATATGCATTTTATCAGTGTTTATTGTGTTTCATCAGCTATTATGTGGTATCACGTGATCTGAGAGAAATGAAGTGCCACAAGCTATAATGTAAGTTTCATAAATTAAGTTGTTCGTTAATGCAGTATAAAGATTTAAAAATTATTTGCTTAAGAGCATTTATCTTAAAAATGTTCTTTGTACAGCAAAGAGTTTTGTACTAGTCTAAAGCTTGAACATTTGCTTATATTCAATTATAAACCAGTTTAAATAAGTATAGATGAGCATTAATGAATAACATTAATATTTATTAAAAAATATATTTAAAAATAAAGAAATAAAAATAAATAATAAAGAAAGCAAATAAACTAAATGGAAAAGAAAACAAGTTAAAATTATCTAATTATTCATAATCAGTAATTTTTTAATTATTTTAGGTAAAAAAAAATCAATGTTTTTTTTTCTTTTATTATCTAATTACTTTTATTTTTGAAAGGGAAATTGAAATAATTCTATTTTTATAGCATTTAATTTATTTTTACATTTAAGTGTTTAATTAATTTGTCAGAATAGTAATAATTATCATCTTTTGTCAATGTAAAATAAACTAATAACTTATCTTGTAGGAACTTATGCAAAACATTTATTACAATTAAGATATGTTTATAAGTCAAGAAATTAATGAAAAATAAACTTACATTTAATACCAATTCTGGAAACTGCTATATGTACTGCGTAATATATGAAATATATGTTAAATTTAACATGTCAAATTATCTTGCTTTATTTTCGTTTAATTTGATGTGGAGTGAGGGCTATGAGAATTTATTTTATTTTTTGACATTTCTCTTATGATAGATCACATCTTTTAAAGACAGTCGGATCAATCAAAATGAGTTTTTTATTTTGTTATTTTATAGGCCACTGGGATTTTGAATCTAAATAACAAAAACGTAGGGAATAAGCTAAATTTTGACTTATTCTATTCGATTGTATAAATAATAGATCGCAGTGCTCTTAAAAATATTGGCAATTTATTAATTATAATTTGATGAACTGAAGTTAGTGCCATTTTATTCCATTTATCGCTTTGTAAAGAATTTCAAATGATATGTTCATATTACATATATAGATAGCGGTACAGGTGAGCCCCTGACTGTATCTTAAAGGTTAACAAGTTTGGAATACTCTCCCATCACAAAGACATGGACCACGATCACTCCTGAGCTGGCGCCTTCCTCTTCACATCCACGCCACATCAGCGGAAGGACATTGGACGTCGCCTATTAACGTGGACATGTCTCCAATTCATGGAGCTCCAGCAACCCAATGAGGGAGCGTACGTGGTCACCCTCCCAATCACTGCCCGCGGCAAATGATGCTTCATTTTGCTGATCTTGACGAGAAGCGGCGTGAAGCTACTTAGCCAATGGAGCACTATGTTCATATTAACATGGCCACTATATTTGTACCTAAATTTAAAAATTGATTAATACTATGAATTAATTATAATATTTTAATAATAATAATAAAAATTGATTAATTATATAATCTGCATAATGAAGTAAATTTATCATATGTGTTGATTTCACCAATGTTTTTATTGTTATTAACTCGGAAATGAAGTAATCAACATAAAGTCATTGTTACAGATAAATATCTAATGAAACTGGTTTGCCAGGTAATAAATTAGAATTATTTAATTCTGTGTTGTTTTTTTTTTAAATTTTATTTATATAGATATATATATATATATATATATATATATATATATATATATATATATATATATATATATATATATATATATATATATATATATATATATATATATATATATATATATATATATGTATATATATATATATATATATATATATATATATATATATATATATATATATATATTTGTCTACGAGAGTTCCTTAGTTCAGCCAGAAATTACAGTTTAAAGTGGATTTGGAATCCCCAAAAGCACTTATGCCCGTTTCCAGAATTGAACCCACTAACTACTGAATTGAAGATTAAACCACATGTTAGCTATATTTTCTCCAACTTCAGCTATCCAGTACCCATACAATATTTTTTAACAGTTCCAGAAATAAATTTCGAGAATCATTTCATATTTTTCAGTCGTATAACGAAGCATCAAAACATTGTTTTATAATCTAAAAATACTAAAAAAAGTATTTCATAATACTCTCACAAGAAACAAGAATTTTTTTTAAATTAAATTTTTTTCTCTTGATTAACTTCTGTACTATACATAAGGTATTAGAGTACAGAAAAATTATCCTCGCTTAAAAATTCCGAGAGAGAGAGAGAAATTAAACAGAAATAAATATGTACGATTCTTACTCCTACATATTCGGCTAAAAATTTCATTCCAACTTTTTGAATGATTCTTCTTAAATATTAGTAATTTTATTTGATTATTTACATGTTTTATTCCATTTAGGAAAAGTGGGAAATGATTATATAGTTATTTTAACACGTGCACTTAGAAGTGTGTGTGGGGGGAAGAATGACTTAATATTATACACTGTTATTTTAGTAAAATCAATATTCTATATTTCATTTATTTTTTTCTTCTCATCAATATTTATTTTTCGGAAGGGATATTTTCTTAATGATTTCATATTTGTATTGCGTGTTGTTTACGTTAGTGAAATCCACTTTAATTATTTATTGATATTCATTTTTTCTCTTTTGTACCTGTCATCCGTTTTCAAAATTTGTCAGAACATGTTAAGATATTTCTGTCAGCTTTGTCCCCTTCTAATAATCTAAACAATGCAAATAAACCCGATAAAATTATTTTAGGTAGATGAAGGTAAATTATCGTTGAGATAAATGGATTATCAATCATGCGAATAATTCTTCTATTTCAGTTTCATTTCAATTTATTGCTTGCAAAAATGACTTCTTTTTCAAAGGTTAATCGCGTCATTTGTTGATGTAATTCGGACTGGCTATCGATTGTTAGATAAACTGTGTAATATAATGAGATTATAATTGATAACTGTTATTTAGGAAGATTTTTTCATATAGTTTTATTTGCGGTGTAATTTTCTTTTCAAGTTGAACTTGAAATATATTTTCAAGTTAAACTTAAAAATTTAAACTTCTTTAAAATTATTCTTAAACATTATAATGAAATCCAAAGAAATAAAGTTTTAACTTTAAGAGAAAATAAATTTATAATCTAAATTTTACATTTCCGCAGCAGGGTTACAGCTGCTAACCGATGCTTTTTCGGCTTAAAAAAGTACCTAAAATCTAGTTTCGTCAGTCGAAAAACAAAAATTTTGATATACAAATGCTTGATTCGTGCCTATTCTCACTTACTCATCTGAAACGTGGACATTGACTGAGAAGGACAAAGAAACCATCTCCATTTTCGAAAGAAAAACTTTAAGAAGCATCTTTGGTGGAATAAAATGTGAGAATACATGGCGAAGAAGAACTAATTCTGAGCTCTATAAACTATATAAAGAACCAGATATTGTTAAATTTATCTCAATACAGAGATTAAAATGGGCAGTACATTTGAGCCGGATGAACGATAATCGGGTGACGAAAAAATTTTTCTTGGCTCGCCCCATGGGCACCAGAAGAAGAGGACGACCGAAACTCCGATGGCGTGACTGCCTTGAAAACGACCTAAAAACACTAAAAGTGACAAACTGGATGACCTTGTCCAAAAATACTCTGGTATGCACTTCTGAGGAAGGCAAAGGCCCACCCTGGGCTGTCAGGTCAATAAAGAAGAAGAAATTTTACATTGCTTGTAAAATATATAATTATGTGATGATATTTCTATCATCTCATAATTATGCTAACATTTAGAATTATAGGAATATATATTCCCATATTTCATTATTCATATCTTTCATCATTGCATTTGTTATTTTAACATTCCTAAAGTGAAATTTGGAATCACTTCTAAAATAAGAATTGAGTGCATCTATTTCGTTGTTGTTGTTATTTATGACACTTGGACAAGTCAAACTCGCTAGCCGATTGCTATGCGCAAATAAGTCAGAAGGGGTTTTCTTCTTTTTTCGCTTAATCAGAACACAATGAAGGTGAAAGTAGGTCTTTGCTCTAAGGCTCCTCCAATAGATGGCACCACAAGAGGATTCACTTCCTAAATTTTTACTTTGATCTGGAGGGGGAGGAAATTTTCATCAGGCCATTACACCCATGGTAACTCCTCAACACGGGACCACAGAACTTTCGATTCCACAGATTTAACGTAATTGGGGATCGAACCCACTGGCATTGGGAAGCATTAGAAACCTTTCGGACTGAAGGCCGATGCTCTAACCACTAAGCCCTGTATCTATTCCTGTATCACGGCCCTGTATCTATTTCCATATGTTTGGCAAGAATTATGCAAAATGCTAATATTAAAATGTTCATTGATTTTGGGTAGATTTCCAATAACCACTGTTCAACCTACATTCATGCTATTATGTCTGTGGAGTGTCATAAAATATTGATTGGTTATAATTAATTTCTGTTTGGTGTGGATGACATAAATTGATAAGCAGCAATGACCGTTGGTCTTCAAACATTAAACTAAAAGCTAAATGTCGTTTCTTTTATATACCAATTTGTTATTTCATCTATAATTCATAACCACTTTCGATTTTGAGCATTGACATCCACGCTTTGAAATCTTTACTTGATATACTGCTCATTTCCGCACTTGGAAGCTAATTCGACCAGAATTTCTACTTTAAAATCAATGCCCAGAAACATTCAAGCAGAATCGAATCGTTGAACTGAAGGCCTGAAGCCAAGTGTTCAATTATTATCAGCTGGGTTCATAAGTTATTAAAGATAACAACGTCATAATGCTCAGATATGTCTATGTTGGCAAAAAATCGGTTATGCATTTTAAGAATTAAGTTATTAAATACGGAAAACGATTGTGTAAATAAGCAATGGGGCATAAAATGACTTAATGTAGAGCCATTCTTTTAGAAGAGGAAAGTCACGAGTTCGATTCCAGCTACTACTGAATAATGTTGTGTTTTTCTTCCATATGCATCTTCGTTAGAATCTGAACTTTACAATTTTTCAAAAAATTTTCTGACAACTCATAAATAAATTCAATTATTCATGAAAACACCTTCACTGAGGTATTTCTTGAGCTCAATGAGTACAGCACTCACTGACGTACAGTACTGGCACTCAAATGGCTTACAGCAGCATTCAGTCACGGCCAATGAAAAACACGCGGCCATGATTCAGCGATGGTCATGGTTCAACTTCCAAGCTATTTATTTCATTGTGTCGAAACCCCTGTTTCTTTACATTTCCAGTATCTGCATAGAGACAGGAATTGCTCTTTCGCTTTCGGCATGCAAGTCTGTCAGAGTGGGTGCTCGGGAATTTTCTAAGTTTACACCTTTGCGATGAGTGAATACAGCCCTCTCAAAAGGCAAACGCGCAGTGGATACTTTTACAACTGTTAGACCATCCATTATGCGGCGTTTAAAGTGTCATTTATTTGAAGTAATTTTGTTCTTTTCTTAATCCATGTATGTTTGTAACGGTGGATGCGTGGGAGTTTTCCAGGTTTCCTTCCTTGTCGAGTAGAAACAGAGTTCACTATTTATGGAATTGAAAGACCAGTTTGAAGTAGATGTACAGAGACTTTACAAGAACCGTTAAAAAGGATTACCGCGAAAAGTCAAATATGAACAACAATTGATTAGGGACCCTTTAAAAGAATGTATCCCTAAGCCATATTTACTTAACGTATAGATTAATTCGCCATGATCAATCTGTGTATGGTTAATAGTGAATGTTTAATCTACATCAGTGTTTTTCGACTGGATTTATTCCAGGGACCAGTAAAATATTTCGGTACCTTTTTAGCGGACTGGTAAGTATAATAAATTCAACCCATCGGCACAATTTTTTCTCATAAATAAATCATGAAGACAAAAATAATTTTTGAAGAATAATTAGAGAATTAAAAAAATAATTTTATAAATTATTACTATAGATATTCAGCATTTAAGTAATCAGCGATACTCAATGCAGACAGCGGCGCACTAACTGGTGTACTAAGTGCAAGGCAAGGCAATTTATGAAAGGCAATTAGGTACATGGTTGCCAATTTGTTTTATTTTCCATCGTTGATCATATTATTTTCTAAACTAGTTAACTACTGTTATTGTAATGTAGGTGCTGTTTTAATATCGGTTGTTGAACGATAACACTTTGGATTTTGGACAAGTTTATATTGATATTTGGCTGACTGGCGGTTAAGAAATTTTGATCTGTATTACCCTAAGCAACAAGAGGATTGTTAATGATGTCAAGAATTACCTTTAACTCCAAAATATCACTGCTCTTATCAACTATCATGTCGTCGTCACTCTAAATTATCAAAACTCCTGACATCAAATGTAATAAAAACATTTTTTCTAAAAAAAAAAAAATTCTCGTTTTTGTACTTTGATCAATTATTATTATTTTTTAACTTTAAGAACATTGTTATCACCAGACATAAATTCTTATCGTATAAAATTCTCTGCATTTAATGCTTCTCGGGTTCTTTTGTTTCTAGAAGAGAAAGAGAACCGATATTGGTCTCATTGTTTTTCCATTGACGCGTGTTTAAAAATAGAACTCTGAAAGTTATAAATCTCTGCTGTTTCAGTGTTCGCGTTTCATTCTGCGTTTGGTACGATGAACAAAATTCGAACGCATAAATTAGAGTTATTATTACACAGTTGCCAGTTCTCGGCACTTTTTGGCGCTTTGCATGTGAACAAGAGTTTGTTTTTTGGAAGCGACTGTAATGACAATAAATAACGAAAAATTATAAGGAAACAGAGGAATTTTGGGAACAAGATGTATATCATCAGCGGCAAAAAATTTTGTCAGCACAAGAAAAAGAAAGGTAATTTTTTTTATCCATTTATGATATCAAACAAAGAAAATTATTGATTACTTTGTAATAACTGATATAATACGGTTTTAACATATTATATCAATAAAAACATAACTTTCTCGCAAGTGAGAACAGTAGTCACAAAAAAGCATAATAAATAATGAGAGAAAAAGTGAAGTGAAAGGAATATACCGGCAAATTTTCATATAAAAATACAATTTCTAAAGAGGTGGCCTGATTAGGAAAAGTGATCGGGAAGTAATCAATTCGATACCTGACTATAGAACAGTGATGTTCACCAAGGGCGACTGGCACACCCGATAAATAAGTTATTTGTGCTAAGCCCTTCTACTGTGCTGTGACTTGGGAAGGAGATTGTAAGCTCAGTTGTTGACTTCTTCATTTGACCATGGTTTCAAATTATGACGTTATTTAGTGTGTTTAGCGATACCTATTTAAGCCGACTTGAAAAATGTAGGCCTATTTAAGAAGGGGGAAATTATTACAAACAAACTAACAATTTCTAAAAATTCTTTAATAATAAAAAAAAAAAGTGTAGTTTGAAGCTGTGATCCATTTGACTTGATGAAGACAGGCGTTCTTTTCGTGATTCAAAATATCAGAATCTATATTCGGCACAATCGAAAAACAGCTTTCAGGAAGACTTTATACATTAAAATACTGTAAGATTCAATGTTTCTCCCCGCCAAGCTGACATGTGAAGGTTGGTTGCTGTGGTTATAAAATTAACCTTTAAGAATTCAATTTCTACTTCTGTTTTTGATGTTTATAGATTTGTAATCAAATTTAACTAGTAGGTTCCAGTTAGCTATCGGTGTAAGAAATAGCTTAGAGCGATAACAAACAAACCAAAAGCAAAACGATAAGAAATAGCCCTTCGGAGTATAAGGCCCCGGGTTCAATCCCAGCCACTGTTGAACAAAGTGAGATGGGTGGATGTTTGGGAGTTTTCTGGTTTCTTCCTTTGCAACACACATAACATGGCCCTCTATCTATGAAAAGTTCTCCCGGAAGTTATACCCGGAAGAAGGTTATTAGAAGGTTTTACAATGATTTTCACCTATTAGGCAGAGCATTACGTGTTGTCAAAATCAAAGGAAGGTGCCAACTCTGGTGTGGGTTCTGTCACTTGGCTGTTGTCTAAGTTATGACTAGTTTGTTTGTTTGTCATTTAACTATCATTTTTTGTACACGAAGGTTAATTAGACTGGGACCTACTGTTCAATCTGGATTCCGAACAACAACAAACAAACAAGGCGAAGGTGGAATTCGAACTCACGTGATTAGTTGTAGTAGAGGCAGAAGATGGCAAAAATCGGTGCATGGAAATGGATCGCTATAACCAAACATAACAAGAGAATTACTTTTCACTCTATTAAAAATCATCCTTTTTTAAAGGTGAACTAAAAAAACATAAAATAAACGGATATTTTAATTCAAAATAGAATTTTTTTATAGTGATTTAAAACACGTTCCTTGTTTTTAATGGAAGACTGCTGTTCGGTGTGGGGGGTAACGTGTTCAGTAATGGTCACCTTGAACAGTGGGAGTAAGTTATTACATTTCTGCTTTCCAAAGGGACTTCTATCAAAGTGGATGCTTGAGAGTTTTCCGGTTTTCTTTCCTTGCATTATGTGGTTTTTTTGTTGGTCTGGGAAAATTTCTTTTCTGGAAACTAAATATGTGTAATAGAAAATTTTGAAAGTACCTTACAAAAATTCCATTTGATGCCTTATTCATTATGCGGTGTCAATATGCGCATATATAGCTTTAAATGTAATAATAATTAAAATAGAAAACTTAAAAAATATCCATTTAAATAAGAAAACATACATTCTATCAAAGAAATATGCAGTAAAGAAACTTGCATGAATTATTTAAGGACGTCATAAAAATGCTCAAAGTTAAAAAGGATTTCAATGCAATAAAAATACATTTTGAGTAACTTTCTGTTATTAAAGAAGAATGAAATCAGTACACAGTCTTATGATTAACGAAAAACATTATTTTACTAAAAAGAAAAAAACGTTGTGAAATTTACGCTTAAAAATTTGTAGTAATTCTCTATACATAAAAGTAAAATGCATAAAAAAACATGATAGAAAAGAATAATCTAGTATATAAAATTAGTAATATAAAAAATTATGCTCTGCCATGTAATCCAGTATCCTAAATTCTGAATTCTTTGGCGATAAAGAAATATTGCCAAAATCACGTATTATGACGTGTGTGATGACGTAAATGCTAGGGTTGCCAAAGGAGAATTTTTCGCATAATTTTTACAGGTATTCATGTCAATGACGTAATAAAAACCAGGTTACCAGATACATAAGAGAATCAGCCAA